>OU015491.1:234733483-234890983 GCA_907164885.2 Dolomedes plantarius | reverse complement strand
TTGCGCTGCGAACCATCCTGGCAAACAAATGATGCGAATAAGAGGGTCAAAGTGATTATCAATTAGAGATAATTGATCCGTAGTATCTTTCGCAGTCGATTCAACACACTTTTTTTTTTTTTAACTAGCCGCTGCGCGACCATCATGGTCGCTTTTAGATTTATATTTTCTTTTGCAAAACAACTCAATTGAAAGTAACCTATGTAAGGAATGTTACCATTACCTGTCATCCTAAATATACGTTGTTAAGGGGTAGTGAAAGCTCAGACAAACAAACTTATAATCATTGCTAAATTCACTTTAAGACTTATTCTAAAACATCGTGATTAAAAAATGTGAATTTCCATTACTTCAGAACAGAGTTAAAGATAAGTCTGAGATACCCAAGAACAATGATTTTAAAAATTACATCCCTCACTGTACGTACTATTTTTCAAAACTAAGATATCTACTCTTTATCATTACATCAAATAAGAAATTGTTGGGGAAAATTTTCACTTATAAAATGGAGTAAAACTTTAGCAAGTACTAAAATATAGTGTAGATTACATTTCTCTCTGTATGTATTATTGTTCGCAATTCGGATATCTCCACTTAATCATATTAAATGAATAAATTAAAATTATTTCGTGTATAAATTAAAATTATTCACGAGTAAAATACAGCAATTAAATTGTACCAAATTACGTGCTATCGTCGAGCCACTACACACACGCGGTTGCAAATTGCGGACGGCCGCTAATGTTTGAATCTGGCAGTTGCAGCCGTTGCCATTCGGGGTGTAGAAATATCGTCGATATTTGTGCCGCATACCGACGCGTTTTATATATATAGATTACAGAATATTTTTCGAGAATTTGAAACGTTTGAAATTCTTCCTAAAGGGACATGACTGATGTACATAGTTGCGCTGTCATTCAAGAGCTCTCACCCACAAGCTACGATGTAGACATAGGCGCTAACGTGCCAGCCCCACAACGAATGAAATCGTCACCTCATCACTATGGTAATCAAATCCGTGCCCTCGGCCATTTGGCTCCCATTCCTCTTGCCAAATGATTATTGCCTTCACCGAACGAAGCGGGCGCCTAGTGCCTAGTGTTTTTGCCACCGCAGACATTACGGCACTAATGAAGAAGGGAGGGGGGGGGGAGGTGCAGATCTGCTTAGGTCCTTCCTCCCCCCCCCCGTCTTCATTTCCTACAATAGTCAACAATTTGTCTAATTTCTCATGAAAAATCGGAAAAGGGCGGTCGCCAGGCAGGAAGCCGCGTCGGTAATTATCGCTTCCTCCCGGCTACAGGTGGCAGCAGCCGCATTTTGCCGAGTATTTATCTCGGTGTGCGTGGCAGCACCTTCTTCCGGGCAGCGCCTGATAAAACAATGGTTACAATTCAAACGGTTTCCCGAGACTCGCATTGTCGAGCCTGAGGCAGCTGATTGGATGCCGTGGCTAAATGGGACAAATGATTCGTTGAATAAATTTGTGTGGGTGTACAAATCGAGGTAGTAGGTGGCTGTGTTTTCTTTTGTCCGGGTACCAGCTACATGCATGAAAGTGTTACCTGCTGTGTTAAGGCTATCCCTGGTGTCGTGTTCCCTTGTCGCTGCGCGATCGATTTAGCCGTTGCGGTCGCAGGGAATTCGTATCGAGCAGGGAATAACGTGTAGTGCGCCGGAAGTGCGAGCCGAATAACGTTTATGAATCTATAAATGTAATAGGAGGGGCTCGCGATTGACCAAGAAACGCCTTTCTCTCTTTTACGTGCCTTTTTTTCTATTATTTCTTTCATATATATATGCTCCTTTTAATGCGTTTGTTTACCGGCAGAAAATCCACACTTAAAAGGATATCGAGCTTTACCTGAAAAAGGGGGAGCCAAATCGACTTTCTAACGCTAAAACTGGGAGTCGAATTTTAGAAAAATGCGAATTTGAATCAACACCAGTTCCATATGCGAGCTCTGGCTTAACGGGAATTTTGATGCGGGGGTGACCAAACTGCGGCTCTGTCCACAAACTTGTCCCAGAATCAAAATCAAAATGAGCTCTTTTATAGAGCCGAGATTCCTGCATTGAGGTCGATAAACAACACAAATCAATAGTGAACCGACAGCAACGATCCAGATTCGGCGAATCAAAAGAAAACTGATTTATTGAGACTATTTAAGAACGTAGAAATATCAATTAGTATACGTTCCCTCTTAACACGGTTCATCATGGCCACTACTAGCGCACCTCCGAATGCCAATACAATGTGTCCATGAGCATTGATAAAGAACGAATTACATTAGTCGAAATCCATATAACTTGCCAAATCTTAGTGTATCTTAAATACATTGATAACCACGGAATTGTTGAGGCACGTCTTTGATAAGGTTAGAAAACAGTTGATCTATCTAACAAATTGGATTATGAAAGAAAAATCCGTTTTACAGCGCGAATCTCGGGCGTTGTGTCAACTGAATTATTTGGAGACATTATATCCTCTGATTGATCAAGATACGAATCTGCATGAAATGAACCAACGGGATATCCTCTTTGTACTGGAAAACATTGTTCCATGTACTGTGCTTTTCAAATAGAAAAGGGGCATGTCTCAACAAAAGTAGCTTTAATACCAAAGATTGTCTATATTACGGCCATTTGCATTATTCGCCCATTACAGAGCAAGCAAATAGGAAAAACATGCAGTAGGAAAAATGGCGATTGCCACGAGAAATGGTTATACGATATGCTGAGACATCGTATACAGTGAACAAACGTGTCGCACGGTTTGGGTCACTTAGTCGATGGCCAGTTTTCGGCAGCTCATACTGGGTGGCAGTTTCGCTTACATCAATGTTGATCTCCCTAATAGAGAGAGAATTCGGTTCCTACTTAACAGAAACGCAAATGACTTGAACGATATTTGTGTCTTAACGGGGACGATATTTCTAAAAAGAATATGATAACAGGATCTGTTACAGCTTGCAATCTCCATCCATGTCGACAAAGATTGAAAACATTTTCTCCGTTGAGCCACACTGAGCTGAGCGATGCCAACAGGTCTGGCTTTAAATAAGGATGCTTACGGGAAGCACTGAAAACTAACGCAATCGACCCACCAGGAAAAACAGTTCAAAGCAGTGACATTCAAACAGATTTTAGAACTGGAGAACCCGCACACTGCTCAAATATGTACATGTGCCACGCCGTTAAGGGTCGTTAGCACGGAGCATTTGAGAACCGAAAGAGATGTAAAAGGTTGGCATTTTACTGGTGAAGACCTTTCGAGTCCCACTTCGCCGTTAGAGAAAAGGTCTGGAATTTCCGAAAGTATACAGACAAGTTTACCCTCGATTATCGGTAGAGAAAAAAAATCTTTACCCAAAGTAATTCATTAATTATTACAAGATAAAAAGACTTTATATACCATGTTTTTAAATTTTCGGTTGAATCATATAAACTTGACAATTCTATGCATTAATAAATACTTTTTAAATTTTTTTTTGATGAATTATCCCATCTACTTGAAAGAAAATGAAGTTCATTGGAAGTTAACTTGCATTTGACTTGTTTGACTTGTTGCATTTGACTAGTTCCTTTTCCGGCCAATAGATGGCTGCACCCGTCTACAAAACAAAATTAACTGAAAATAACTGAAAATTAATTTAATTCTGCTTAAAGATGGCTAAAAGTATTAAAAAAATGCATTCATCGTGTTTTAAGTTATTCTAAAAGTTTCAAATGTCTAGCTAGTCGGGAAGTTAGTTAAAAATCGATTGCAAGATTTGTACTAGACAAACACACACACAAACAAACACACAAGAAAGCAAGTTAATAAAAACATGGTAAAAAATGCACGCAAATTTCTTCCCATGTACAAATACAAAAAACAAGATTTTGAAATCCCAATTTTCGATTTATTGAAAAGATGTTTATTTCTAGTAAAAAATCTTCCAGGGTGGTTAGAGAGGAAACCAGGGTTCGACACAGATATCGTACTATTCAAACTCGTTGAAGATAGGGATGCGACATCGATAAAAAAACACGATGTTTTGAAAAATCGATATTCAATATTAAATCATCGATGCTATTAAAACATCGCCCAAAAACCATCGATGTTTTTAAACATCGATGTTTTAGAACATCCATTTTTTAAAACTGGTTTAGCAATCTCTAACATTAATGTTACTTCGGTTAGTCATGGGGGGGGGGGGGATTTAATTTTACTCTCTGATTGGGCTGACACAAATGACAAAAATTTGGTTGCTTTTGCCTTGGGCTACATTGATGACTCTAAATTCTCGTTGTAAATACCACCATGTTTTGCCTTCAAGTGTCCAGATAAATTCGTGGTATTGCCAGAAGTTTTGAGGGACTTAGGCAAATATTGCATTTCACCAATTTGTCAGAGGTTTTGCAAAAATATTTCCAAACGGTACTTTTGAGAGGTATCTTACTAATAATATTAACGTCAACTTATATAAAACCAGAACAAAACAAAAACTTAAATGGCTGCTCTCACGTATATACTAGTTTTAAAATTAAACCCCATGGAAGGTTCTGGAGTGTCAGGCACATTCCATGCGCTCTGATTAGTTCATTGGTTGTTGACTGCCATTTGTCTGTTTGCTAAGGAATCGTTCCTCCTTTTGTATTCGTCCTTTTCAGAATTCAGACTTACATTTACTGAGTGTGAAAATTATGCTACGTGGTAATTTTTTTTATTATGGTAGTTTTTCATTTAAAAAAACATCGAGACAACGTAAAACATCGAGCACAAAACATCGATGTTAAAAAAACATCAGCTTCAATATATCGATGTTTAAAACATCGATGTATTTATCAAAACATCGATGTTTTGAAAACATCGACATCGATGTCGCATCCCTAGTTGAAGATGGGATGTGACCCAACACGGCTCTATATTGCGTGTCAATGGAATGACGAATACAGTGATATTAGGAAAATTCGGACTGGTATCAAAGATTCAGTGAAACAATGAAAAATGAGGGATTGCGTACATAAATTAAACGGAAAACGCCAGTAATTACATTTTGCAAATCCTCTAAAATTCAATCGAAATCGGACGATCCGCGTTGTTTGTGCTACTCCACGAACCGGGACGGATGTCATTGATGGGGTTGTCGGTGGATTCGAAAAAGGATGTTCCATCTTTATTAGGACCCTCATGGACCTCTTGACAAACAGTGTAACTTCTCTAGGGCCGTTTCGAAGGGTGGCCGTCGAAAAGGGGTTACCATTGGCTCTGTGAAATCTTAAACTGGGTCTGAACAAAGTATGGCTTCACTGTATTTGACCCACTGTGTTTACAAACCCGTCCGACGGGTTTGTAACCAGTTGCGCCGTGTGCGTGGCTCCATTCAATTACATAGGTTACGACTCATCACGGGCTGGTTTGTGATTTGAGTCAGTTATCAGTTTCTTTTGAGTTGCTCCGTGTGTAGACGGCCTTAGGTAAAGGCAAATGGAAGTTTTGTTTGACAAGTGGTATCTATTTTTTAACAGCCGGACGATGGTTTCGGTACCAGAGTCTGGACATGGATGTTTATATCTCTTCGGAATCGGCTTCAAGCAGTAGGTCTCCCTTTCCAATGAGCCCGAAAATGAATCATAGCGTCCACGAAGAAAATGTTTCCTACGAAAGATTTTTTTTATCTTATTTTACTCCGTAGCAAAGAAATTTTTTACTCTGTTATCTTGTTCATTTAAGAAATTGGGTCCAACAAAGGAAATTATTTAAGCGCAATGTACCCCATTCCCCGAATCATTCCAATTTTAAAATATTATTAGCGTTTCTTTTATAGAATGAAAAGAAACTCGGGTAAAAAAATTCCTTTCCCTATTACAGAGTACAATTTAAGAAAAAATTCGTTTCGGTTCTCAAATTTTTCCAGAACAGGGTTTGAATAATACATGTACCACAAAAAATTTGCTCTCAGTATTAATGAAAAAACTATATTTATTTATAATGTAAAGAAATGTAATTTATTGCGTAGGTAAAAAATCCGTTTCCTTTTGATTTATTTTAATTTAAGGAAAAAACCCGAGATTTTACGCTTTTATTTTCAATTTGCCATTAGAATCGAAATTGACCCAAGACTAGATTGCATCATTTTAAATAACATAAAATGCAATCTATTATAAGGGTTCTAGAGGGTGATAAAGCATAGTAACACTGTTTAACCCCATTAAAATGTTGATTTTTACCATGTTTTCATTAACTCGCTTTCTTGTTTGTGTGTGTGTTTGTCCAGAACAAATCTTGTAATCGATATTTAACTCACTTCCCAACTAGCTAGACATTTGAAACTTTTAGAATAGCTCAGAACACGATGACAATGCATTCTTTTAATACTTTTAGCCGAAAAAATCCGCAAGGTGGAGCTACGATCGAATTCAATGCTTACACTTTTGCGTAACGGCGTTTGACGATTTTGAAAACAGAATACATGTGAATTTAGTTTGTTTACAAAAATATTGTGCGAAAATTTAAAAACAATTATAAAAAATAAAGTTTATAAAGTTTGTGGATAGTGGAAACGACTAAAAAGTGATTAAAATTAAATAAAAGAAAGTGAAAAAGGATAATTAAGTGAAGGTTTGTGCAATTAAGGCTGCTATGTACTAACCCCATTGGATTCACTCACCTCAATGTTAACCTATGAAGAAAATTTGTCTACGGACTGCCGACTTGGATTCAAAGATTTTTTTTTAAAAAATTGTACTCCGTCATAGAGAAAGAAATTTTACATTTGTGTACATTTTTCGTTTTTTTTTAAATCCAATTAATATTTTAAAATTTAAATTATTCGGGGAAAAATCTGGTATAGTGTGTTTTAAACGCTCATAAATTCCTTCGGTGGACGAAATTTATAAAACGAATCCTGTAGCGCTTTGCAGAAAAGTTCGGGCTATCTGACAATACCAATTTTATTTGATTATCGGCATTTATGTACCTGTAAATAGTTGAGAAAAATATATTTTAAATAAAAAATTTTGGGGCAGCGCTTAACCCCCCTGTAGAGAGAGAGCCATTACAATCCCTCAAAATGTCAATCCTAAGGGGGTGGGGGTGGAATTCTCGAACTGTCAACTGGACTCCTTCCACCACAAGAGTCTGCAAGAAGAGGAAAAGGGAAATATGATTTTTTTCTTAGTACATAGCAGCCTTAAGAGAGAATTGTCAAGTTTATATGATTCAACAGAAAATTTAAAAACGTGGTATATAAAAAGTTCTTTTTATCTTGTAATTATTGAGCCTTAATCCAAATACCATGTGTGCCGGGTTGATCATTTTCTGCAGTCGTCATACATGTGCTTACTTCCGATGCCAGCCTTCCTACCCCAAGAAAGGTGGAAGAAAAACCTTTCCTTTTTTTTTGTTTGTTTGTTCCAACGTAATTGTGGCAATTAATCAAATGTGCTGCCATCTACTAAGAGATCTAAAAGAAGAAATTTTCATTGCGGAATCTCTGCCGTACACTTCGATACGCCTCGGCCGATAGAACGCCGAATTGAAAATTAATAAAACGAAATGATGCAGTAGACAGTGATTTTAAGAAATGCTTTCATCAGCACTTGACTGAAAGTAGAACATCCATTTAACTACAAATACTTTCCGATATCAGTAGTACGACAGAAAACTGCAGAAAATAAGGCTGGACGAAGGTAATAGCGATAATAGGCGGCCTAAAAATACCAATACTTTAGAAAAATGAAGCAACCCGAAATAAATCAGTTGTCATAATAATATTATTGATGGCAGTTAACTCTCAAATACTCTTTACAACGATCAAAGTTTTTTAAGTAAGACTGAAGCAGAAAAGGGATTTAAAAAAAAATTGTTAGGTCAGAATACTGAAAACTGGGATGTTATAAACTCCATGTTATTAGTAAGAAGTAATATTAGTAGTTATTATATCGCTCAGTTACGCGCTTTACAGCTTTCTAATTAGTGATTAGTAAGTTGTTCAATAATTAGTAACAACGCGGAGACTGTATAGAAAGCTGATAGACTTAACAAACTAAAAGCAGATATACTGAAAATATTTGGGAGAAATTAAGTATTGATATCATAATACATAAAATTTAATTTTAATACATTCTTAATGATAATATATTATGCATTATATTCACTGTGACTACTTTTATCATGCATTTTAAGCAGAACATGTAGCAAAGTTAAGAAAATGTGCACCTGAATGAAAAAACATGGGACAAAGTATCAGAAAATATGCTCCAGAACTATTGAAAGTAATCTGGCAGTTTAAAAAAGGAAAAGAAAATTATATTTCACGATAATTAACAGTAAAAAGGCTCCATTTGAATATTTACAGCATATACTGCTCGTGAGGAGCAGAACAAGAGAATGTTTGCAGAGAACACAGAACATCTCCATGGCAGGCAAATGGCTACTTGCTCCCCGCGTTGCTGCTCGAGATGCACGTGTGTTGAAGGCACTGCACGGCACTACCTCCAATCTCACAAAAGTTTGGCATTTCAAAAACTCTGGAATCAGCGTACCTGCCGGTCTGGTCCGAGAGTATTCTCAGAATACATATATAATGCAGGACAAGATCAAGAAATTTCAAAACCGACTAGGAGTTCGTGGTCACAGGTATTCAATGAGGTTTCTGTTCTTGAAAGGATTTACAAACACCTCACTGGGGACAGGCTCTCGACCCCATTTCAACTGCCTACTGGCTGCAGGGCCCGATTTAGAAAATTCTTGACTATAGGCACAACTTGGGATGGGGGCCCCCTAACACTGATGTGGGCGTAACATTTCCAAACTTGACACACACACACAAAAAAAAATAATAATCATGAATCATTGTGAAAGTACCATTTTACCAAGAATTGACTATTTGAAGCGTAGAAGCCTAGAACATTATCAAATAACAAAAAGCAGTACAACATATTAACTTCATCATTAAAACACCAATACAATGCAACCAGAAAAACTTATTAATCCTTTATATACACTATAACATACATATGATGAACTATACATACACTCAAGAGCCAAAACATTATGATCACCCCTACATTTTGCAATGAATTCGCCTGGATGACTTGGAAGGCACGTGATCAGGTGGAAGTGGTATTTAACTGCTGCCGGAGAGTCTGAAGACCCGTGGTTGTGGTAGAGCAGATCATGAATGCTACAGGGTATCTGAACATCATTGCGGACCAGTTGCACCCTTACATGGCCTCTGTTTTTACAGCTGGAAATGGAATGTTCCAACAGGACAACGCCCCGTGTCACAAGGCTAAAATTGTGTTGGAGTGGTTCCAGGAACATGATGCTGAATTCCAGTTAATGTCCTGGCCGCCTAACTCACCGGATCTCAATCCGATAGAACACATTTGGGATGTCATGGGACGGCAGCTCAGAGTTCAAAGACCACCAATTCGCAATATCTCGGATTTGCGTGACCGTTGCTTAAACATCTGGTACAATCTGTCTCCGGCCATCTACCAAGGACTTGTGGCATCCATGCCAAGGCGTGTTGAAGCTGTGTTGCGCGCCAAAGGTGGGTCAACTCGTTATTGACAGGTGGTCATAATGTTTTGGCTCTTGAGTGTATAACTATACATAGGATGAACCAATGAATAAAATTTGAAAGAATATATAAAAAAAATTGCTATTAAAAAAAGGTTAAAATATTGAATTGGGAATTTTCTTTTTTTTTTCAAAAAAAAATTTTTTTGGGGGGGCCCCCAACATTTGGGGGAGGCCCTAATGTAAAATCAGGGCCTGACTGGCTGACCTCGAGGTGGCCAAATCTCTTATACCTTGAAAGTCCAACGTGCCTCCAGGACAAGCTCTATGATAAAAGTTATAATCTGGTGCAATTCTCCAAGAGTTTTAGCTTCTTAGGTTGCTGCTTATTGACTGTATTTCTTTTCTTTTGATTACGCCTGTTATTACAACGTGTAGAAAACTAGTCACATTTATTACCACTAAAATCGAGGGTGTGTTTTTGAAATTGTAACGAACGTCCACTTTCTCTCTGTCCAACACTTTTGACTGTCCCATATAAAAAGGAAGGTGGGCTGGAACCAACTGCGACCTTCCCGCCCCGTAGAAAGGCTCTCGATATCTGCGAATTTTTTTGTTTTTTTTTTTTGGTTTGTTTGTTCTCGTTTGTTTTTTAGAAAAATGGTCGGAGAGGAACTCGCTTCGTCTGCTCCATCCCTCAATTAACCCAAATTGAGCCAAAGAAACGTACGTGAGCTCGGAAGATCTCGCGGAGCGATAAGTACCCCCAACACATATTCACGACGACCCAAAATCAAAGAAGAAAAAAAAAATCAGCTCTAGATGTATAACAACAACAATAATAACGAAACGAACAACTGGTCGCCTCATGACGGAGAACTCCGCCTTATTTTTATTCGATAATCGCCGCTATTAATCAAGCGTTTCGGGTTCCATCCTAATTTGAAAGATTCGGTGCCTCCCCTTTTGCCGTTCGAACGCTCTCTAAAACAAACCGCAAGTCTCTTTTTTTTCCCCCTTCCACCGTTTGATTTATGGGCCTTGGGCACAGATAAGCGCACGCTCTTTTTCTTTTCTTACTTCTCGTTTCTTTTTATCAGCTTGTACAAATAGGAGGAGTTTTTTCTCCGAATTTATGGTCGGCGATGAGAAGGTATAGAAATATCTCCGGGCACCTAAACGATGAGGAGACAAGCAATAATTAGCGTCAAAAGCGTAGTTTTGATATTTCGAATCGGGGATGGCGAACCCGAGCCGTCTCCACCCCCCTAAATATCTGGTTACTCGCTTCGTGACGGTTCGATGTCCGGGTATGTGTTCGGAGACGGCTATATTAGTCATAACTGATGCGGGAATCGATAACAGCGCCCAAATTGCCGCGGAATGGGTCGAAAGTTGACCAGCGGCTCTCCTCCTTTAACAATCTTCATATCCGGCTAAAAGCTCATGCCTGAGCTAATCAATTCCGTGAGCGTGAAAAAAGACCAGGCAGGACACCTGAATGCGGTTGCGAATAACTATAGAGACATTTCTTAAACTATCATCCACACCTAGCGTCTTGTTTCGAGTTGAGGTGACTTCTTGATTCGTCACCCCATTTTCTCTCTACCCGATCCACGTGGCAATTTCGCCACGAGCCGCCTGTCTGAAAAACGTCCAACTCCGATCTCCAACTTTTTAGTGGTAAATAATTACACGATAAAAAGAACTTTTTATATACCATGTTTTTAAATTTTCTGTTGAATCCTATAAACTTGACAATTCTATGTATTAATAAATACTCTTTTAAATGTTTTTGATGAATTATCCCATCCACTTGAAAGAAAATGAAATTAATTCGAAGTTAACTCGCGTTTCACTTTTCGTTCCCGCCCCGGCCGATAGATGGCTGCGTCAGTCTACAAAACAAAATGAACTGAAAATGAATTCAATGCTGTTTGAAGATGGCTAAAAGTATTAAAATAATGCATTGTCATCGTGTTCTGAGCTATTCTAAATGTTTCAAATGTCTAACTCTGGAAGTTAGTTAAAAATCGATTGCAAGATTTGTACTGGACAAACACGCACACAAACAAGAAAGCGAGTTATTAAAAACATGCTAAAAAGGGGTTTCATTTTCTGACTAAAATTATTCGTGATAAAATTGCAAATGAACTTAAAACCAATAATAAATTTAACGTAAAGGCAAACATCATAAGCATTACAAACGAATGGCATTTTTGAGCTAGCATTATCCGTAAAATGTCTGCGACAGGCTGTAACTCAGAAAATATATTAAGGACTTTATACGCAGAACATTGATTTTTTCGTTCTCAAATTTTCGGATGCAGGAATGTCTAGAACTTGAACAAAAAATCTGGAACCCGAAAATTTCTCCTTCTAATTTTAATAAAATTGTTACATTCGAGGTGGTTCTGAAACGACTTCGAGGACCACTTCTTGAGTTTTACCGGAAAAGAAACAGTGCGTGGTCGAAGAAGGGTATTTAAAGTGAATACGATTTCAAAGTTTTACGCCGAACTGCAAAATGGGAACATACAAACGGACCCTCCTTTTCTTTGATCCCTCCTTTTCTGAATATTGTACTACGAGGGGTCACGTAAGATCCGTATAAAATTCTTACAGTTTTTCGAAACAGTATGAGGTAGATCAGGGCCCGATTTAGAAAATTCTAGACTATAGGCACAACTCGGGATGGTGGCCCCCTAACTCTGATGTGGGCATAAAATTTCCAAAATTGACACACAAAAAGAATAATCATGAATCATTGTGAAAGTACCATTATACTAAGAATCGGCTATTTGAAGCGTAGGAGCCTAGAACATTATCAAATAACAAAAAGCAGTACAACATATTAACTTCATCATTAAAACACCAATACAACGCAACCAGAAAAACTTATTAATCCTTTACATACACTATAACATACATATGATGAACCAATCAATCAATCAAATTTGAAAGGATATTTAAAAAAATGCTATTAAAAAGGGTAAAATTTAAAAAATTGAATTGGGAATTTTTTCTTTTTTTTCTTTTAAAATTAAAAATTTTTGGGGGCCCCTAGGCCCAGGCCTACCGGGCCTAAAGGAAAATCAGGGCCTGAGGTAGATTCTGTTTTGTGAAATGGAGATTCACTCGTTTGAAGCTATACTGCAGGGGTGGCGAAGATATAGGAAATGTGCACCTATTGAGAGGACAGAGGAAGATGAAGAAATTTTAAATCGGTGGGATTTCAAACGCTTTCCTCAAATACTGGGATTTCAGATTGTTAGAATAGTAATTAATATTTCTAAATTCTTCGCTGGTTTTAATCTCTATTAATTATTTTTCTTTTAATTGTTTTCCTAAATTATTCGAATCTAGCCTATATTAAATTGTTGCCGTTCAGTCAAATTTTGATTTGTCAACATTGAGCGTCATTTAAGGGGGGGTCAGGGACACATTTTGAAAATTTTTTTAATTTATTGAGTTAAAATTTTGAATTTTTTTGTGATTGTTAACCATATAATTTGTAAACAGAATCACATCATAAAACTTCTCAAAAAGTTTTTAAAAGATTTTAAAATTTAAAATTTTTAATAAAAGTGGGTTAATTTAAAATCGTTATAACTCGAAATATTATTTGTCGAATTTCAAAAAATTTTTCATTTAACTAAACAGAAATATATAAGTTTTAATTTTGATTCACCGTTTTTAAAAATATTAATTTTTAAAAAATTAAAAATATTTAGATTAAAAATTACAAAATAAAATTATGAAACTTATTTTTAAAAAATCATATTTTCAAAAGTAAATATTTTTTTCAAATTTTCTGCATTAAAATTAAAGTAAAATAGTTGAAAAAGACATGTTACAAGTTTCAACCATTTATCTTTTACGGTTCTTGACTTATAGCAATTTAAAGACGAGAAATGGAGGAAAAACCCATCATCCAGAAAAACGCACTTACAGGTTTAAACACTCATTGGCTACTATTAGAACGTTGCAAAAAAAAAAAATAATAATTTCTCCTGTTCTAACTAAGATAGAAACATGACTTAAACGTGATTTTAAGCGTAAAATAACACAGAAATTTTTAAAGCAAGTAAATTTTTTTTTCGAAAATTCGAACAATTGTGTGTCCTGGACCCCCTTAAATTTTATGAAACGAAATGTAGAACTCGAGGATTCACAGCGATAAGTTGTACCAAAAAGGGCGGTTATTGGACGAGCCGCTCATTTTAAATTCGAAGTCTTTCGATCCTAGCACAAGTGTGTGATAGGGATGCGACATCGATGTCGATGTTTTCAAAACATCGATTTATTGAAGCCGATTTTTTTAACATCGATGTTTTGTGCTCGATGTTTTTTTTAAATGAAAATGTACCATAATAAAAAAAAAATTAACCACGTAGCATAATTTTCCCACTCAGTAAATGTAAGTCTGAATTCTGAAAAGGACGAATACAAAAGGGGGGACGATTAGAGACAAATGGCAATGAACAACCAATGAATAATAATTATATGTCCCAATAGCCCCAATAATTGTTATTTACAATAAAGAAAAAATAAGCTTGTTCAGTTTTCCCCCATACGTTGGTTTTGCATCAGTATTTCAAACTTGTGTAAATATATGTAATTTTATTTTGTATTATTTAATTTGAAAATAAAAGATTTGTTAATAAATTTCAATAATTTCTTCCTCAATTTTCTGATAAAAGTAATAAAATGTGTAATGGAAATTCTGCGATATGCGCTGACTCTAGCAACCAAGTTTTTGTCATTTGTGTCAGCCCAACCTGAGAGTAAAATTACCCCACCCCCCTTCCATGACTCACCGAAGTAACATTAATCTTAAAGGTTACTAAACCAGTTTTAAAAAATGAAAATTCATAAACATCGATTTTTAAAAACATCGATGGTTTTGGGGCGATGTTTTATTAGCATCGATGTTTTAATATTGAATATCGATGTTTAAAAACATCGATGTTTTATTGTCGATGTCGCATCCCTAGTGTGTGAAAAGAAACTGATCAAGAGCCGCAGTTTGGCCACCCCTGCCACGTGAAAGAGGTCTTTTTTTTTTTTCTCTTTTTCCCAAGTGTATTCCGAAGTTCTAAACTGCGCGTGCTATTTGGAACTTACTAAATAAGTTTGAACAAATCATAGGCTGCGTCCATCACTTACCGGTCAGCGTAGGGTCCGCAGGAGGCGAGTCCGCTCGGGTCGTACGGGTAACAGGCTGGCGCAGAGGAAGGCTGTAGGGCGGACCAAGACGTTCGAGACTCCTTCAGGTCGTAGGGACTAGGCTGCAACAGAGAATGCAGTGATATACTTACTTACACAATGTACAAAGAAAAGACTCATCAAAATGCGCTAAACATATCCAATAGAAATCAACGGCCCTACTGAATTCTCTCAGCTCACCAACGAACACATTTTTTCCATAATAGTCGTCTTGGATTGATATACAGTCGGACCTCTATTTAGCGAAGTCGCTAAATCCCGAAAAAAAATTCGTTATATGGAAAATTCGTTAAATAGAGATTCCCCTTTTAGAATACTTTAAACTACACAAAGCAGATTTTAAATTCATAAGCACTAAATATTATTAAAAAAAGTAATTAATCACACCTTTATTTTGTAAATTAATAGCTATTTGTTTTATACATCTTACCCATCAAAAAGAAATCTGCAAGGAAAACAAGAATAAAGCAAAACATAGTCCGGGAATACACTGTATTTTCAATTAAGAAAAACAATTTTATATTAAAATTAATGAATTTTAATGACATTGAGTTAGCCGTCTGGTAAAACCAGTTCAAGGTCATTGATCACAATAAATTGTGTTAAATGAAAGAATAAGTTTGAAATGTTCAGAAATATTTTGAGAAAGATGGAGAAAAAAGTATTGAATCACAAGAAAAAGTTCGTTAAACAGAGAATGCACTTCGCTATTTGGAGGTTATTTTACGAAGACATTTGCAAAAGGTTCTTGGTTCCAAGGAAAAGTTCGCAATATGGAGAAATTCGCAAAATAGAGGTTCGTTAAATAGAGGTCCGACTGTACATATATATTTTTTAAATTGCACCCCGTAATAGCGACTTTTTACTCTACTATCTTAATAGTTTTAGAAATGACCTCCCCCCTTCAAAAAAAATCAGTGTGGATTGTAACGTTGTAAACACAGTTACTACGTTATTTCAAATTTAAAAATTGTTGGAAATCTGGCTCGATCTATTACGTGTTCCGAAATGACAGGAACCGCCAGCCTAATAGTCATGAAAACCAACGTATCTCACGCACACTAACATTAACATGTAAAATCATGTCACTTCAAAATATTAATCAGAAATAATTTTATTTTGTGGCATTGACTCCTGATTCATTCAGAAGTCAATTATGTATATGATAATTTAGTAAGTATTAACGGCAAACAGCCGTATTATGTAAACTTTCATGACGGATTGGGGAAGTGGCTATTCCCATCTTTTTCTCTCTGTGTGTGTGTGTGTGTGTGTATATATATATATATATATATATATATATATATATATATATAAACATACAATAAACATATACATTGTCTAAGTATGTTTATTGCTCAGATCATACTTATTAGAAACAATCCATTGGTTTTTAGACAGTATCGGCACCGCTGACGAAAAGATACTGTCTAAAACCTATTATTCACTTATCTATTCATATTTTTCACTTATCTTTTCATGTTTTTGGTTCCTGGATGTAGTGGTTTATGGCTTATACACTTACAACTGGTTATTTTATACTGTAACACTAAAACACTTACAACTTTGTCTAATATATATACATACATATATACTATTATGCGAACCTTAAATGTACGATGTGTGGATTTCTTATATTAGACGTCATGTTCAATCTTTTAATTTTCCGTAATGTTTTGCTTAAAGTAAATAAACTATATTTCATATCAAAGAAGATTTTAGTCTTCTTTCGTCTTCTTTCACCTTCCTATTTAGCTGTACAGAATTATGCTTTGAACCCTAATAGACGCTGGATAATGTGTCATCACAAATCCGATGCAACAAAAGGACTGTTTTCGCTTTGTTTTCTTTTAATAGGAATGAAGAAGATAAAAAAAATCCATATTACGGATCACAATTAAAAAAAATTCTTTTAATCCCAATCTTTAGAAAAATTAACATTGAGCTGAGTCAATTCAATAACACACCAAGAAATGACATGTTTCTCTTTCCCTCGTAGATGTGATAGCTTTTCTTTACTTTTTTTAGGCGTTGTGACGCTGCAGTATCAGTCTTAATCATTCTCAATTTTCATGCTCACAGTGATCCCGTGAGTTACAGGAAGCAATTTAGCAGCACATAGCTGAGAGCCCATTCCAAACAACAACGAACGAAATGGCCCCACCTCGTATTGACCCTAGCGTCCCAATGTAGGGTAATGCCAACAATTTCTGTTTAGTCATTAATGGTAACATAGGGAATTTTACTTTTAATAGTTCATAGAATGGTAAATCTCATTTCTAGTATTATACTGCAGTCAGCTGTATGATATTCACTCTGAAGCGTTTCGTGTAAGGTCAGGTTTTTATCTCCCCTGTCTTACAACTACAGTTTCAACAGACTGAAAAATTATAGAAAGGAATTCTCCTCCTTTGCTTTCGAACCAATGATAACTCGACATTCCTCTACTGTTGGTTTGGAAAGACCTAAAAATGTAATCACCCTCATTCGATGACGATAAATATCGAAAACTTCAAAGGCTTCATCCGTTTATGTGGCAAAATATTTTTAACCCTCAAACCGGCCCACCGGTCATTATGACCGGTAGCGGTGGAACTAAGGGGTGGGGCAGGAGTAGTGAGAGGCGTGAACGCTTGGCTGACTGTGAGATCCTCAGTCAGTTCCTGGACATCAGGGAGAGCACACCAGGGTTTCACAAATGCTCGCCATTTGCCAGTAGGTTGAAATTTTGTAAAAGTATGGCGGTCAAAATGACCGGTAGGCCTGTTATTGCGTAGGCCTGTTATTGCGCAGTGGCAATAACAGGCCTACCGGTCCTGATAGGGATTTCAGTGTTCTGTGCGATTTTTAAAGTATCCTGTGAAGCCTTGACACCACTCTTCTCTACCTCAATCACTGGCAGGCTAATTTTTCGAGCAATTATGTCTGAGAAACATTGTGCAATTCTTCTAAGAGCTCTATGATTTGATGATGTAAATACCAGATCAAAATAAATTAAATAAATTGAATAAATAAGTGTAGATAATTTTTTCACTCACTATTCATCACTAATATAAAACAAACAACCCTGTGCACAATATCATCATGCAGTTCTATCATAATAACGCAAAAATAACAGCTTTTTAGGCTTGGGGGGGGGGGGGTCAATTTAACCGATGGTCCTGATAGAGGAAAATAATTCATGGGCCGGTTTGAGGGTTAACGTTCAAAAGATGGCTTTCATTCCTTTTGAAGTTTTCTAACGACGCGTCAACTTCTCAAAATTCTACTTTCACATCCTGTTCGAGAAGGGACAGATCCAAAGGATTGCGCTACCGCTTTCGGATAGGCACTCCGAGAGACAGATCCGTTTCTTTTTTTCTGCTCAATTTCACGCGTGGAAATTGAAAAAAGAAAAAACCGCTCTGCAAACGTCAGTTTGAAATGGTTCCTATCCTAATCCACGGTGTGTCGATTGTTTTTTTCCCCATCGATGAACATATCAGAAGTGGGAGTCATACTCCTGTCACGTGGTACACGTGTTTACTTTTATCAGATCGGCCGAGGCACGTCACAAAGTTTCGGACACGCACGGCTGGCGAACGTCTCTGGTCGCTCCTCGCTCCTCCTGAATACCAAAGAAGGTGCCCATAAAGGAGACCGCTGCCACGCATCATTCCCGTATCAGTTCGGATCGGTTCAGGCTTGCAGCGGCGTCGCAATCCTTCCGGTACTTTCTCCGGCACATGTGTTCGACTCTAATAACATTAAATAAGCGCCATTTCCCTCGAAGGTACCCGAAGCGTACAAAATGGGCAAAAATGGCCACCAAACACAATTCGATTGAATCTGGCCATAAATTTGGTGGACGGGCCTGCGAGCATTGACTGATTTATTCACGTTGAATTGTTCGCGGACGAGCCTTATTCTCACCAAGGGGTCTTCCTTTGCTGCCAACCACTTACGCAGTTGCAAGGTTTTGCCAGGAATTCATTTGGAACGAAAACTTTAAAGATATGCAATCGCACGGTCAGTAATATTTCGCCCACGTGGGAGGAATATCTGATATCAAATTCTAAGTTCTCTTTTCTCCTTACAAGACGCGTTATAGAAATTAAAATCAAATGCTTTTGCTGTGAAAGATTCACCTAGTAACGGAGAAAAAGGAAATGAATATTGTCTTAAATGAGCACCACCCGCTGACCAATAAGAATACAAATAATTTTTGTTGAACGGCAGCATCCAGCCGCTCGTACGTTTGACATGCCGTGAGGGCGCGTTAGCCCAGTTGGCAGCGGACCAGTGAACTGAATGTCCCTGGTTCGATGCTCGTCGTTGAAAATCTACCGCTGTGTTCACTCATGGTGGCCGGGGCACGTAAAATAGGGAGTGGCTACAATGTCCTCCCAGTTCTCAAATTGACCTCTGGAGGTGCGGGGTCAAGTGTCCCGGTCTCGTCACTTGACTCGGTTCAAAATGACGGGACCGGTCCTTTAGTCGAGCAGGGGCGGCTCCAGCCCTGAGTTTTTTTTTTTTTTGGGGGGGGGCAAGGTTTTTTTTGGGGGGAATATATATATATATATATATATATATATATATATATATATATATATATATATATATATATAAATAAGAATAAGATGAAAGAGAAAACCAGTAATAGCTCTAAAGCTACTTGAAGCCAGGAACATCCAACATGTAAAGAAAAGTATGAATAAGGTTTTTGACAGCATTTCTTCATCAGCGGTGTCGATACTGTCTAAAAACCAATGGATTGTTTCTGATGAGTATGATCTATTAAATAAACACACTCAGACACCGTACAATCCATTATTAACAGAAGAATTGAATAATAAATGAATTAAGTTTGAATAAAAGTACTTAACCAAAGAACACCAAGCCTGGCGCTAGTCAGAGTGGAAGTTAAGAACTTGTAACCGCAAGATGACTGACGTCATAAAACTTGCAACCATTGAGGTAGTGGATACTCAGTTACAGACTTACTTAGGTTACCAAATTTTAAGACTATTATTCCTTTATTTATTTAGTTTTTATTATTGTTACTACTATGAGTTAAATTTATTTTTATTTTATTTTACTTATGATTTTTATTTTTGTTTTTAGTAGTTATTATTTTTATTTTAACCTATTGTTATGTTTAACTTATTAATGCAACAGAACAAACTATTCATTAAAACAAAAACAACCAATTATGTTTTTGGATAGACTATATATATATATATATATATATATATATATATATATATATATATATATATATATATATATATATACACACACACACACATATATATATATATATATATATATATATATATATATATATATATATATATATATATATATATATATACACACACACACACACACACACACACATATATATATATATATGAAATAAACATCGTCTCATTTTAAATTTGAACTCATTTAGTATTAGGTCTACGATTATATAATTTTAGGCTATGAAAAAAAATACGCCGGGACTTTTGGGAGGGGCAGTTGCCCCTATTGCCCCCCCCCCCTGGTGCCGCCAATTTTAGCCGAGTCGGACTCCGACCCTTGAGGTGCTCATTCAAAACAGGATCCGCACCTTCATCGCCCATAGCCTTCGGGACTTGATCCGATGTTGTTGTCGGTCAAGGGGCATAAGCCACAACAACAACAACAACAACATGCCCTGACGTCAACATCCCATACTTTATTGTACGAAAGACGACTGTAAAAATCGAAAATTTCAGACTTGAAAACTCTCACATATTTATTCAGAGTCCCGCTACTTATCTCGCATTTTACATCGCCGCAACTTGAGTGGGAAAAAAAAATTCCTTAAAAAGTCAGTGTGAGTCAGAGAAAGAAACGAACATCAAGGACCGCACCTCGAAAGCTCGCTCCCTTCATCGGAAGGGAGGGGGAAAAAAAATCCGAACAGTCGGATTGAGGGTGTGCGCTCTCCCAATCACAGCAGACTCCTTTTGGCGTTCTCTCCTAATTGAAGTCAATGCGGTGCCAGAAGTTGCCCGAAACTGTGGGATATTAATGGAAATGCTGTGTACCGAGTCACGCTCGAAAGTACACCCCACCCCCTCGCCGCATCGCGGGATCAATCAGAGGAGGGAAGAGAGACGATGACGACGAGACACATTCTGCAGGTTGCTTTCTCTCTCTCGTTTGTACGGCAGAGACGCAAAATTTATTTAGAAAAATATATTGCTGCTTTAGATTCTTAGAAGATTCAGTATAGAAGGTCTCCGACAACCTGTAAGGTAGATCAGCCTGGTTTCTGACCAATGACTATCCTCAAGAGAGCTCAACCCTTGTGGAGGATAACACCTTGTCGCATAGCACAAGTGGGTCAGTCAAAATCCCGACATCCAGTGGCAGTGAGTGTTTTTTTTTTTTTCAGAACTTACAGAAATGTTTCGTTATGAGCATTTAAATATTTTTCATTCGATTTTTATATCACTTTACCAACCTGACGCCGGGTTGCAAGGGGGGGGGGGGAATGCACATCCCTTTAAAATTTTTTTTTTCTTTCTAGTTCACTTCTCTTTATTAATTTCTCGACTGTATTTTTTATTTTTAAATTAATTTTTACAGGTAAGAGCGTCATTTCGAACTTTTTTAATTATTGGATCCCCATTGTGGCTTAATCACTGGAGCAGTGTTGCCAACTTGGGGTTTTCCCCCCTAAATTTGGGGGAAAGTTACATGAAAAGGGGTGTTTTAGGGGCCACATTTTTTTAGGGGCATTTTGTGAGGGGAACATATTTTAATATTTTGCACTATCGAGACGCGTTTTTTTTTATTAGATTATAAGTTCCATACCTATGTCAAATGTAAATAAACCTCATTATCTATGTGTGTATTTTCTATTTATTTCAATTTATCTCTCAAACAGGATGCCTGATTGGAACCAGAATTTCTTTTAGGAAGGTCTAGGGTGATCTCAATTTGGTGTTAGGGGGAAACAGGGGGATTTCGAGATGGCGCTAGGGTGAGTCGCTTCGTAGAGGTTGGCAACACTGCACTGGAGATAAAGTCCCTGACTATGGAGCTCCAACAATCCTTGATAATAAAAAATAAACAACCAAACAAGTGATCTGATTTTGTATTTTGCAAATTTTTATTTGATGCAAGGACAAAGCAACCCACTGATGCGCAATGAAAGAGTGCACCCAATGAAAAGAAGAAACCTTTTTTCTTTTGAAAGGGCAAGATATAAAATATATCAAGGTGACATCACGCTACACAGATTCTTGAAGAGCTACACAGATTCTTGATACACGCGAGATTCTTGAAGTGTGCGAACACCCATACGTAAGTGACGTCAGACAAATAGTTCAATCAGTTTACTTTATATGTCTATAAAATGTTTACTTTATATGTTTATACATGTATATTTAGACCACACAGCAGAATTAAGAATTTGGAAAAAAATGTTCTCAAATTAATTTTTAAATTTTCATCGTATTTATTGCATTTTATTATCTTTTCGTATATTTTTCTGTGTCCTTCCAAAACAAATACATGTTAATTACTAAATACGATCAGAAAAAAATTTATCGTTGAACTATCATATTTATGAAGATTCACTCTAACATTTAACATAACAATTATTTCGTTGTGTATTATTTTATAATTTTATATCTTTAAAACGAAAGGGCTAAATACGTATGCTGTTTTTACAAAATATACTATAGGTACATCAGTCAATTCTCCAAGTAAAACTATTTTAAATTGATTTTATTTTTAGTGTGCCGACAAATTTTTAAATTATTAAAAGTGTAACGTGACGAAAAAAAGTTGAGAATCACTGATCCACACGTTCAATATATTTGAATTTATAAGCACGCGAATCGAATTTAAATTTCTAGCATGTACAATCGAATATTTATCATTCAAATTCGTGGATATTGGAACTTTCATTCCTATTGAACCATTTGAACGATTGCTTTTGATTGGAAGATATTTTGAGTAACCGTCACGGGCATTTAGAAACTACCATTACTTTCTATTCGACTTTTCGCATTTCATTTTAATAGTTAACCGATAGTTAACGTGTCAGTTTACTTAGGTTGCTAACCAAGACGCCGCCCCGACGGAATTTATAAAATAATAAGAATGAACCACTTTAGATTTAAAAGACCGAGCAGCATATGAAATTGCCCGTAAAAACGCACGAAATAACCACTATAAGTTTAGGGCAGTTTCGTACTAAATCCACGCCTCGTGCACCGAAACGAGGCGTGGAACTAACACATTTTTGCGTGCTATTGGAAAAAATGGAAGCAGACTGGGGGGGGGGGGCAAAGAAAAAAGTATCAAGTGTGCCATTATAGATGTTTGTTTGCAAAAAAAAAAAAAAAAAAAAAAAAAAAAAAAAAAAAAGTATGAGGTAGTGATATACCGCGGACCTTTTGACACGTATCGAAGCAGAAAAGCGTTTCTAATGGATTAAAGGGGCGTTTCCTCGGGGATTATTTCATTGTTAATTCATTCATTTGAATTGCTACTCGTGCGTAATACTAGACGACGCGAATACATTACGTACGATTGTGGGGTGGTTGCAGATTACCACAGTACTTGCAAGGAGGAAAGAAGATTCTGATAGTGCATATACATTGGTGCAGAGTTCTCTGCCTGCACACCCCCGACTCCTGTCATCACATTAGTCACGGTAACATTAGTCACGGTAACATTAGTCACGGTATTTAGAACCACCCCAATTCCTGCCCCCAAGGTCCCCCGAGTTTCTTTGATCTGGTGTCTCCCCCGACCCCGCTCGACACCATTTGACCCGCTGAACCCCCGCCCTTTCTTTGATGCTATGTATCCGGACCGCCAGAGGAGGCGATCCACGCATATACAGAGTACAGAGTGAACATAAATCACTGGATTCCCCAAGGCACATGCAGAGAACTCTGCACCAATGTATATGCACCATGAAACGCGCAGTTAATGGGTCGACTAGCTTCTGGTCAGGAAGTCTAAAGGCCCGTTCCCGTTGCATGACGAGGATTGTTGGAAAAAAAAAATTGGGATTGGTTTTTACAAATCACATGAATTGGTTAAAATTTTGAACGCTGACTCGTTGTGAACAGGCCGTAAGGTCCAGGGCCCGATTTGGAAAATTCTTGACTATAGACACAACTCGGGATGGGGGCGCGCCCCCCCCCCTTACACTGATGTCGGCGTAAAATTTCCAAAATTGACGCACAAAAAAAAAAAAAAAATATTCATGAATCATTGTGAAAGTACCATTTTATCAAGAATTGGCTATTTGAAGCATAGAAGCCTAAAACATTATCAAATAACAAACACCAATACAACATATTAACTTCATTATTAAAACACCAATACAATGCAACCAGAAAAACTTATTAATCCCTTATATACACTGTAACATACATATGATGAACTATACATATAACTATACATATAACTATACATATGATGAACCAATCAATCAATCAAATTTGAAAGGATATATCAAAAAAGTTGCTATTGAAAAAAGGTAAAATTAAAAAAAAATTTGAATTGGGAATTTTTTCTTTTTTTCCATTTAAAATTAAAATTTTTTGGGGGGGAGGGTCTCTAGGCCCGGGCCTACTGGGCCAAATGGAAAATCAGGGCCTGGTAAGATAACTTACAGGATACTTGTGCAAACACGAACAGTAAGTAGAAGGCTTCTTGGTAACCACAATCCAATAAAAAGGACGGCGACCTATGTTTCCATGTAGTTAATACAGCGATTCTCAAACTGGCGTGAGTGATATTCAAGAGACGCAGATCGTTAGAGAAAAATGTGTATTTTACTAGCGTTACTTGCGCTTTTTAGGCCTAGTGTAGTGTAACGACTCCCGTACAATAACGATTATCCTCGCACGTAGGGATTCCAGGAAGACCATCCAGCGCGCGGTTTGTGCACTTAATTGATTTTGAACTACCTGTGTTGAGACCGACGTTGACAGACAGACAGTCGCCTGGCGACCGAAAAGACCGGAAACGCTAACGACCGCTCGCGGAACAGTAAACCAGCTACAAAGGGGAGCTGAAGACCGGAGGCGCCTAGTCTACTAGGAATGTAACTGGACAAAGAACTGGTTTCCCAGACCTGTCGAGAACGTTCAGCTGAGGTATATAAAGTGGAACGCAAGTGGAGAAAGGGAGTTAGTTAGTCAGAGTTAGTAAGAGATGAAGTGAGAGTTAAATATACCCGAAGTCGAGACAAGATTCCGCTGGGCCTGGAAAGACTTGAATGACCGCAGCGACGACTCACCTTCCTCGTCGATGCCGTGTGAACCCATGAATTTATTTTGTTTTATTTTGTAAATTTGTAAATAGCTTGTATTTAATCGAGAAATTCAATTAAAGCATAAAATACAAAAAAAAGGCTGGCAGTCATTTTATTACGTCGTTACAGTAGGGTCGTTACAGTAGGGTCAGAAAGTGATCCTAAGGGGGGAGACGCGCAGACATAGAAAATCACAGATCATCCGCAGGCCGTATTGGTGTTACTGTGAATATGAACAATTCAAAGATAATTTAAATCTTTGACGTAAAAAGGAGGGGGGGGGAATTCTAGAAAAAAATGGCGTAAAAGATGGCGAGATGCGCGGCGGGAGAAAAGTTTATGACCATCAGACCACACCTTTAAGGCTACTATGTACTAACCCCATTGGATTCGCTCAACTCAGTGTTAACCTATGGAGAAAATTTGTCCACGGATTGCCGACTTGGATTTTTTTTTTAAAATTGTACTTCATCATAGAGAAAGAAACTTTACATTTGTGTACATTTTTCGTTTTTTTTTTTAAATGCAATTAATATTTTAAAATTTAAATTATTCGGGGAAAAATCTGGTGTAGTGTGTTTTAAACGCTCATAAATTCCTCCGGTGGACGAAATTTATAAAATGAATCCTGTAGCGCTTTGCAGAAAAGTTCAGGCTAGCTGACAATACCAATTTTATTTGATCATCAGCATTTATGTACCTGTAAATAGTTGACAAAAATATATTTTAAATAAAAAATTCTAGGGTAGTGCTTAACCCCCCTATAGAGAGAGAGCCATTACAATCCCTCAAAATGTCAATCCTAATGGGGGGGGTAAAATTCTCGAACTGTCAACTGGACTCCTCCCACCACGAGAGTCTGCAAGAAGAGGAAAAGAGAAATACGATTTTTTTCTTAGTACATAGCAGCCTTAATGAAGCTAACAGATAAAGCAGAAAAATTGAGATAATGCGGAAATATAGGATCTGGTTAGGTGTTCGTAATGTGTTCAGAGCATCCAAATGAAACGTGATTCGGGTAAATTATCTGCGTAGGTTGACACTACTTAAGGGGGCACATCACCTTTAAAACTTGAAAAAAAAAAGTATTTTGGTTTTTGCTATATTCTGATTTTTGGAACATTTATGAATAATATGCAAAAACCGCATAAAAAAATTCGCATTTTTTCTCGAGTTATGAGAGTTTATGTAAAGCTCACTCTGTTGCCATGGCCATGTACATTCCAACTTCAGTTTTCTCAAATATGTAAATTTTTAGTTACGCGCACTGTTACTCCCAAATTATGTATGCTAGACACACAAAATTTTTATCAGATTTGTATTTTAAGCTTCTTTACATACTAAAACAAAAAAAAAATAAAAATAAATTTTCAAAAACATTTTTTACACTTGAAAATGTTTTTAAAAAATTGCTAAATTTTAATTTTTTAAAAATTTTATGTAAATTCTTCAATTTAAAATACTGTTTTTGCATATTTTTTAGTTTTACATTAAACTTGAGTATATTATTAATTTAATTTGACCAAAAAATAGTTTCTGTATGCATATTTCTTAATTTTATGATGCGCGAAACATCCAATATTTTTTTTTTTCCTTTTTAGTAATGTGTACATTTAAAAATAAAATCTAAAAATTATTTACGGATTTACAAGTTCTATTTTTGTATAAAATATAACTGAAGAATTGTAATCTATATATATAAAACACTTCCGTAACTGACTCACTGACATACAACGCACAGACCAAACCGCTGGACCTAAAGGGCTTACATCTTCCATGGCGATTCTTCTTATGGTGTAGAGGTGCACTAAGAAAGATTTTTGAAAAATTCTTCTTAGATTTTTTTAAATTAAATTTTTAAGCTGTTTTTGTAACTTTTTTTAAGTTTGCATTTAAAATAATAATTTGAGGGTTCTAAAATTTATATCACGAGAAAGATCCTAAAAATTCCTTTAAAATGAAATCTTTTTCGAACCTTTACCTCGATTTTCTGATTTTTGGTGAATTTTTAAAGATTAATTTTTAGAATTTTATTTATTAAATGCCGATCACGTGATTTCTTTTTCTGGTACAATAAATAAATTTATCGTTACGTGCATAGCAACTAAATAGACAAAAAAAAATATTCTTTTTCTTTCTAATGCAGCAGACGATTGGATATTATCCAAAAAAATATTAAAATACAGTAAAAGAAATGTTCCTCAAACTGTACTATATTAACTGTACTATATTCTTTAGTATGTTCGATTAGATTTAATTTGAATATTTTCTTCTACATTTTTTTGTCTATAAAAATATCCTTTACGATCTTTTAAAAAATAAATATCCCATATGATTTATATATATATATATATATATATATATATATATATATATTACATCAATTGTATACATTGATCGTCGTAATTATTATAAATATATATATTTATTTTTTTGGGCATTAATTGCATACATTGACCGTTGTAATTAATTTGAATGTGTACCCGCGCTTCCTACTCCGTAGCGAGGCGCGGGTTTTCAGCTAGATTTGATATAAAACAAAAAAATTATATATATATATATATATATATATATATATATATATATATATATATATATATATATATATATATATATTAATATTATTGGAGTAGCTCGAATTTGATCATGTTTACGGCCATTTCAGTGTAGTCAAAGGTAGTGTGCCCCCTTAAATAAGGCAGGAATGGTGAGTATTGCAACGCAATCGCTTGTGGGAGATCCATTAAGTATCCCTAAAGGCGGTGTGAAGTGGTGGGCCTTTCATAACCCTCGCGGCGAAACAATGACACATTTTTAACAAAACGAGTTAGCCAATTATCAGGAAATCACACTGCGTATCCGCTGTGCTTTCTCGGCGAGTGATTTCCGAGAATGCAATCGGAATAAAGGAGGTGTTACGCGATGAAAAGGGACTCCCTCCATTACTCATCGGAAGCGCCACCAAGGATGTGCACGAAAGAGATAAGGAGTGGACGATGTTTTAAAATAAAGGTGATCATGTAAGGTCTCTGCCACCTGGTACCGAATACAAGTGAGCAATAAAGCTAAGCAATCAATACTGTTATTTAGGCGGCGTACAAGTTTCTCGAACACGAATATTACACACAAGTTACACGACACTCGTATTTCAAAGAGAGATGACTGCAGTGGTACCTAGACTTAGAGTTTTTCGAGATACGAGCATTCACTCGGTAGATTTTTTGCTTCGGGTTACGAGCAAGCTTTATATCCCACCATTAGTTTGAGCAGCGAATGCCATGCTACGTGCTCATCAAATGAGAATACAAGAAGCATATAATATTTACAACTTTTATGTACAATTATTATGCAATTGTATAATATTATTCTGAGACTACTATCCAGTCTTAAACCGAGAGATTGGATTCTGAGAAAACGTTCTTCGGATTCTCAGAAAGAAGTATCTGGACATTACAGCCGCAGTGAATGATTCAACAATCGCCCAGCTTCCGTGTCTCACTCGTTCACTTTAGGAGAGTAGCTGGAAATAAAAGCGAAAGTGAGGAAAGCGGGGCTAAAAGATCAATAATCAACGAATAAGATTTAATTTTTCAGTTCAGTCTTTCTGCTCCTCTTCCATCAGCATCTTCAAGTCTGATCTCCAAGGTAAATGTTGTATATTACACTTAATAAAACAAATTTATTGCAGTACATTCTATTGTATTGCATTTTTATACAATGATTGTCATTTATAAGCACGTTTTTCTTATTTAAAAACATGTAACAAAAAAATTGCGGTGTTTTGGGGGAGCCCGTAACGAATTAATTGCATTTCCATTCATTTCAATGAGGAAAATTGATTTAAGATACGAGTATTTCGAATTACGAGCTAAATCATGGAACTAATTAAACTCGTAAGTCGAGGTACCACTGTACTTACGCGCAAACAGGAATAAAGGACCACAGTATAATAAAAAGGATGGCTCTGTGTTTCGAACTCATTAAAAGTTCACGATCACTCTTATATTGACTATGAACAAACAGTTCGACTGATTCGTAAACTAATGATTTATTGCAGGATGTTGTTGGGTACATCAAATCTAATATCATGAAAGACAATTTTTTTTTTAAAGCTCCCAATAATTTTTTCACAGTAAGGTAAAAATATCCGTTATAAGAACAGATGCAAACACAGTTATAAAAAATTCTACGTCTTGAATAACCTATATAATGATCTAGATTATAAAGTTCAAATGAATGCTCTGGAGAAATAGGCGAGGTGCTTTTGAAACATTTCTTTCCTTTCTGTTGGCAACACTATTCCGTTGTTTCAATATTTATGAGTAATATTTAAGACAAAGAGAAGTTTTTGCATTTATTCATAGGATTCGGTGTAAAGCACATGGACTATTTTTAGCCCTGTAATCGCATATTCCAGCGACACTTATTGGCGACAAAAATCTCGCCCCCTTACTGGCGGAACTAAACGAGCCAACGAAGATAATGTCCGATGTTAAAAGCAGTTCCTTAAACCGTTGGACTCGATTCGTCGCCGTGCAACTGACGCCATCGGGAAAGGAACTGAATCTCAAATGGAAAAGAGCCATTCATTCATATTTAAGAGCGTCCTGAAACGAGAAATGGAAATGGACCCTATATACGACTGATATGAATGGAAAAGCAAACGACGTTAAGGATAACAGCTCCGTACGTTGCTCCGGTTTGGGGAACATAACTTGTAAGGTCTTTAACATGTAGTACTACCATCCGTGGGAAGGGACAGTAAAAGACATGATAGGCATCGAAGCATAACATACGAGGATGGTTACGTATTTATTTCATTTGCATTAGTGAAACTTTCCCCTACCCCAACGTCCTTGCAAAGAAAAGCAAGCAATTAGGAAAGACCAGATATGCACTTCCCGGAGATCTTACAAAATAGGGGGAATCTTACAAAATATTTTTGGTTTTGAAAATTGTTGAATCAAATGCATCATTTGAAAAAGAGTATCTTCGTGTCTCATCTGCAAGAACTTTCACATTTCTAGCTGCTAAAACCAATTTTGAACAGTCATTCAAAGTTAAGTTTGGGCCCCTACTTCCCCAAATTTACTTAAAAGCATCTACCTCTAATTCACTTTTGAAACACCTGTTGTAGTAAATCACCATGAAGAAATATATATCCAAGAGTTCAAGAAATATTAATCACCAAGATTTCAAGCGTCAGGCTTTATTCACGTTCAAGAATACAACACCAACTAACTATACACACGCTTCTCAAAAAACGCAAAGCAACCAGGTGGCGCTACTAGTACGCCAAAAACAAATCTATATATATAAAACAGTTCCGTAACTGACTCATTCATTCACTGACTGACTGACTGACATACAACGCACAGACCAAACCGCTGGACCTAAAGGGCTGAAATTTTGCATGGCGATTCTTCTAATAGTGTAGGGCTAATAGTGTATGCACTAAGAAAGATTTTTCAAAAATTCTTCTTAGATTTTTTTAAATTAAATTTTTAAGCTGTTTTTTAAACTTTTTTTACGTTTGCATTTAAAATAATACATTGAGGGTTATAAAATTTATATCACGAGAAAGATCATAAAAATTCCTTCAAAATGAAATTTTTTTCGAATTTTTACCTCCATTTCCTGATTTTTGGTGAATTTTTAAAGATTAATTTTTAGAATTTAATTTATTAAATGCTGATCACGTGATTTCTTTTTCTGGTACTTTCAATAAATTTATCGTCACGTGCAAAAAAAAAATAGACAAAAAAATATTTTTTTCTTGCTAATGCGGCAGACGATTGGACTTTATTTTGTCTATAAAAATATCCCTTACGATTTTTTTATAAATATGTTTTTGTTACATCAATTGTATACATTGATCATCGCATTTATTATAAATATATATATTTATTTTTTGGCATAAATTGCATACGTTGACCGTTGTATTTAATTTGAATGTACTCCGTAGCGAAGCGCGGGTTTTCAGCTAGTATACTATATAATTTCAATTTGCAACACCTGTTGCTTATAAAAAAAGGGAACAGATTATTTGCATTTCCTTAAGGTTTGCTCGATACCCGTTGTATAATATTTTGTGCGTGTAAACCAGCAGAATCGATTTAAATATTTCACGGATTATCGGCTTTCTGTGAAAAAAAAGTTTTCTTTCCGAGAGTTAACCAAATTGTAGACAGAAGAAATTCAATACACTTATATTTTTTTAAATTAAAAAAAATGTGCATATAACATTTTTATATGTATGTTATCCAGGACAATTATGAATTTGTATAGCGAGCCTTAAATGTAGAAAATATTTTCTACATTTAAGGCTCGCTTTTTTGTTTTTTTTTCCTTCAGCTATATTTAATTTCGATGGAAATATTGAAATGTATAGAATTTCTCCCTTTGACACTGGGTAATCAAAAATGCATGATATGAAACTAAGTTTACACGAGTCTTAAGTTTACATGATAATAGTATGACGTGGGCGTAGGTCTTAACGCTGTGTCCCTAAGGGCCTGTTCACATAGATTCCGTCGGCGTTACTGGTATTGACATATTTTAAACCAATCACAGGCCTTAACAATTCCGTGGCTAATCGTTTGGCGGTTTGCAATGGGTTAAATATACAGTCGAACCTCCATATATCGAACTTCCTTATCTAAATTTTCTATATATCGAACTCTTAGCAAATCTCCATGTTCATTACATAGAAAAATTGTTTCTATAAATCAAAAAAATCTCTATATATCGAAATTTTTTTCAAGACAGATTGGGAGATTTTATTCCACTTTAGAATAAAATCTCCCAATTTTTGGCATTTGAAACAATACGTCGTGGACTTCAATTCGCGGAAAATGTCCCTGATGAAGTTTTTAGTGGACTGAAAAAATACGAACATTTCTTTGAACTTTCCGCAAAACTAACTGTTCAGCAAGATATTCGTAGTTTTTTTTTTTTTTTGTAAAGAATGTAACTGTGATCATTATAACCACTGTCTGCATTATTGTTTTTTTAAAGATATGTAGTAATCAATAAATCTTTCATATTAATTCATTTTTTAGTTATTAACTTTCATTTAATGGGATTCGCATATAAATTAGAAATGGAGTTTTTATACGAAAATTAGCTTTATTATTTTTTTAGGAGAATTATGATAAGACTAAGCTCAATTCTATATATCGAAATTTCTATATATCTAATTTTTTTATCGCAATTTGCTACTTCGATATATGGAGGTTCAACTGTATTTCAATACTAGTCATGCTGACGGACTGCTAGGTCAACAGGCCCCGACACTGTAAGTAACCCCAGGCCGCATTGAGGCCTTGTTCACATTTGGGATCGTAGAGATGCACAGAGATTGTTGACATAACCTGCGATTGATTTGACACATCACGTGGTCATTGAGCTGAGTTTGATGGGTGACACTTCGCTCCGGAATCCATGTGAACATGGGAGCATCCTGTTCCATTTTTATTTTTATTTTTGATTCCTTCTCTAACATTAGTTGGAAATACGAGGGTCACTGACTATGAAGAATGGGAAGGGATGCTGGTGATAAAAAGACAAAGATCACCTGCATTTTTTAATTTTTAAAATGTGTATTTTAAGTGAGGCATGGTGCTTTGCAAAAGGGATTCGAAATGGACAAAATTTCATTGGTAAGGAAAGCAATAGAAGTGCCCGTAATCATGGAATTTCCACCGAGTCAAGATGAAAACAAAAAGCGAAGAGTATCTACAATGCAATGCGATCGCGAAATCCAGAGAATATCTGCAAAGGATACGTGAAGTTGCCAAGAAATATATTAGTAAGAGAAGTGCGATAATATAAGAAACCGCAGTGACGCATGCAAAAAATCGTACGAGATTAGTCTCCTGAACGTGCATAAATTTTGTCATTCCCAGCAATTTCTTAAGCGTATATCAAGCGTTTGATGTGAATCGAAATCTATGTGCAAACTAGCTGAAAACCCGCACTTCGCTACGGAGTACATTAAAATTAAATACAACGGTCAATGTATGCAATTGATGCCTATATATATATATATATATATATATATATATATATATATATATATATGTATATATATATATATATATATATATATATATATATATATATATATATATATATATATATATATATATATATATATATATATATATTTATATTTATATTTATAATAAATACAACGATCAATGTATGCAATTGATGTAAAAAAAAACAAAAAAATATATTTATAAAAAAATCATAAGGGATATTTTTATAGACAAAATAATGTACAAGAAAATATTCAAATTAAATCTAATCGAACATACTAAAGAATATAGTACAGTTAATATAGTACAGTTTGAGGAACATTTCTTTTACTGTATTTTAATATTTTTTTGGATAATGTCCAATCGTCTGCCGCATTAGCAAGAAAAAATTTTTTTTTCTCTATTTCGTTGTTATGCACGTGACGATAAATTAATTTAAAGTTCCAGAAAAAGAAATCACGTGATCAGCATTTAATAAAGTAAATTAAAAAAATTAATCTTTAAAAATTCACCAAAAATCGGAAAATGGAGGTAATGATTCAAAAAAGATTTCATTTTAAAGGAATTTTTATGGTCTTTCTCGTGATATAAATTTTATGACCCTCAAATTATTATTCAAAATGCAAACTTAAAAAAAGTTACTAAAGCAGCTTAAAAATTTAATTTTAAAAAAATCTAAGAAGAATTTTCAAAAATCTGTCCCCTACACTATAAGAAGAATCGCCATGCAAAATTTCGGCCCTTTAGGTCCAGTGGTTTAGTCTGTGCGTTGTCTGTCAGTCAGTTAGTCAGTTACGGAACTGTTTTATATATATATATATAAACATATGCTAGCCAAAAGCCGGGCTTCGAACGGAGTCGCTCATTTTCAATCCTAATCACCTTTTCCAGAGGTGCTTATAAAAGTAGCTTGTGCATTGCAAAAGTAAATCGTAAACAGAAATTCAACTTATCTTACACATGATAAATTACAGCTGCCTCTCGGGGACTGTATGACTATTAAATTTTATTTTATTTTTACCATGTTTTTATTAATTTCGGAATTGTTTTATATATATATAGATTACCCTTGGATAGTATTTCTGCGAACAAATGATTCTGAACGATACATTTTTATAGGGAAGAGGAGTCGGCCAAGTGATATTCGCGCATGAAAAATGCTGAAGGATTGTACCTGTGAAAACTACCCAACTGTAAATCCCGTTTTAAGGCACGTAATGACCTTGTGTGAACACAGGGATCGTGCTGGGTTCGAATTTGCATATCGTGCGGCGAGGGCGTATCTAACGAGTGACCATTTAGCGGCACCTTTATAAATCATGCACTTAATGACTGTGTACACATACTCGTCGGCAATTTTTCACAGTGCTCATTGCAAAGCTTTTAAAATAAATGGGTTACTTTCGTGTAAAAAACCCACCTGTTTAGTTATGCCTTCATGCTGAGGAAGACGTTACACGAGGTATGCTTCTTCAACTCTGAACAGTCGACCTATACACAGGATTCACAATTGACAAAATATCATTTGTCATTATATTTAATTCATTTTTTCGCAGAATCTATACCTTTAACATCCCAAGAAATTTTGCATCAGAAAAATAGATCTGTATTGAGGAATCAATTTTTAGATAAAGATTATATTTGCAGCAAGGTTCCAAAATTATTTTGGGGTGTCAAAAGTTTTGTTTTACAGAAAGTAGAAGTAGAAATGTGCCGTGTACGCTAATGGCGGTTGGTGCATGAAAAATCTGTCGTGGCTGCAATGTCCTCCAAATTCCGAAAGTACCTCTGGAGGTGCGGGGTCAAGTTCCGGTCTCGACACTTGGTTCAAAATGACGGAAAAGGTCCTTTAGCCGACCCTTGTGGTGCTGATTGAAACCGGAGCCGTACCATTCTGCCTATCTATATATATAATATCTATATATATGCACCATTAGCCTATCTATATATATAAAACAGTTCTGTAACTGATTGACTCACTGACTGACTGACTCACTCACTGACATACAACGCACAGACCAAACCGCTGGACTTAAAGGGCTGACATTTTGCATGGCGATTCTTCTGATAGTGTAGGGGTGCACTAAGAAAGATTTTTGAAAAATTCTTAAATTTTTAAAATTAAATTTTAAAGCTGTTTTAGTAACTTTTTTTAAGTTTGCATTTAAAACAATAATTTGAGGGTTATAAATTTTATATCACGAGAAAGATCCTAAAAATTCCTTTAAAATGAGATCTTTTTCGAATCTCTACCTCGATTTTCTGATTTTTGGTGAATTTTTAAAGATTCATTTTTAGAATTTAATTTATGAAATGCTGATCACGTGATTTCTTTTTCTGGTACAATAAATAAATTTATTGTCACGTGCATAACAACTAAATAGACAAAAAAATTTTTTTTCTTGCTAATGCGGCAGACGATTGGACATTATCCAAAAAAATATTAAAATACAATAAAAGATATTATGTTCCTCAAACTGTACTATATTAACTGTACTATATTCTTTAATATTTCCTATTACATTTAATTTGAATATTTTCTTCTACATTATTTTGTCTATAAAAATATCCCTTAAGATTTTTTTAATAAATATATATACATTTTTTTTTTACATCAATTGTATACTTTGATCATTGTATTTATTATAAATATTATATATATATATATATATATTATATATATATATATATATATATATATATATATATATATATATATATGTATATATATATATATATTATATATATATATATATATATATATATATATATATATATATATATATATATATATATATATATATATATATATATGTTGGCATTAATTGCATACATTGACCTTTGTTTTTAATTTGAATGTGCTCCGTAGCGAAGTACTGGTTTTCATCTAGTATGTATATAATAGGACTTGATCTGATGTTGCTGTCGGTGTGCTGGCATAGGCAACAGAAGGGTGAGTACATTAAGATGACAGTAGTGGAGAACGGAAGGAAATGTTGAAGAAAACTGTTGAGTTGGTCAACTTTGATGCAACCGAATATCCTAAAGATCATGCTATTTTGAATTGGGTTATAAAGGGAAACGAAAACCTACAAGGAATCATTACGGGTTATGTTGAAATAAAAAAGGATAAAAACCTCCGATACGGTGATAACTTTTTAGGAAGAGTCACGCATGAAATGTTACAAAAGTAAGAAAATTTTTCTGAACTTGAAGCTCTTTATAAAAAATCTGAAAAGGAGAAATTTATGGAATTTTTTTTTTTAGTCTTTAGAAATGTGAATGAAATGAGAAACGTTTGAATCGTAGGAATTTCTTTTTCGGAAACTGCCTTGATCGTTCCATTGCTTTAATGAAATTTATTTAGAAACTGTTTATTTTCTTTTTTGCGCATTTTTGGGATGGTATATATTTTTAAAATTACCAATGCAGAAACCTGTGAACAAAGTCCTTAGGTATTTGACTGGTACATAATGAATGTTATTTGAATATTTTGTGAGGAATGATGTTTGTCATGTCCACAATTTTGAGTCGTGCGTTCAAACTCGTTGTGCTAAATAAATTCCTTTGAACAGTTCGTTATGCTGTACATATTAGTTAAGTTTTTCAACTTGATTAGATCGAGTGAGTATTTATACTTTCAGTGAGTATCCTTTTGCGGAATTTTTTCTTTGTAACTACGTTTCTTAAATGATTAAATGGAGAGGCGAAAAAGTCAGAAAAGCTATGTTTAGAATGGGTTTCCTTTTCAGTCATTGGTCGCATAATCATTAGACGGCTAAAAACCAGACACTCGTAAACAACCCGTTATTTTGTTTTTACTCTCGCCATAAAATGCGTATTTGGTTTTCAGTGTGTAGCATAGCCGAAGCCTAAAAACTCGCGAACGAATGGTGAAAATATGGTTATAGTTTATTTTAAATGCCACAACGAAACATTGTTCGGTTTTCACCCGGAGGGGGGGCAGAGGGGGATTGGACAAATGGTCTATCGTCCGATTGATCGGGAATTAATTCACGACGATAATGTGTGGTGATGAAATTTCGAGCAATATCGTTGTCTCTTGGACAACTGAAGACTGTCAGATTGTAGACCTTTTAAAAGATATTGAAGCCAGGCATGAACGAAGTGTGCTGTTTATTCGTAAAATCGACATTTTAATAAATTAATAAAAACGATAGACATTTTGCCGCTACTATAAAAGCGATTTCTGATACTATTATTGATTTTCAGTAATAAACTGTAAGAGCAATAATTCTAATGCTACCATATGTACCATGCTCTAGTACTAAAAAATGAATCAACCTGGTAGATACAAATTGTATGCATGTTTTAGAAAAAAATTTATTTCGAAATATTAGACCACTCGACACCATTTGTTTAATCGATTATGAATAATTTAAGCTATTTTCGATATCGAGCCATAGTGATTGGATTTTTTTAGATAAAATTCAGTTAAACAGTTCAGTCCATTGATCCTAATTAATTATTCTTCGATGTTTTAAGAATTCAATTCCAAAATTTCACCGTAGAACGTTTCCCCATGACATTAATTTTGCCATCTCTCCAAGAGACTCGAACATCTTTCTTTTTCCTTGACCGTTATCGGATATATATATAATATCTATAAGATCCGTTTTTTAAATATTAAACAGTTTAATCGCAAACAAAATATTCCATTTTCAGCCAGTAGCAATTAAACTTCCAATAAATCCGTGATTTTTATTCAAACTTATTGATAAAAGAATGCACTGTAAAATTCTAAATAACTACTATTACTTGGTAACCCATGAAACAGGATAAACAACCTTTTAAAGTCCACTGCATTAAGATGATCTGTGTTACAGATTTTACCAGTTCTACAAGTTTAATGTAAGACATACTGGTAATTCGTGGCCTGATTTTAATTTAAACTTGTTCAAATCTGATCCTATCAAAGGTATCCTACAATTATAGCGTTCGCTGTTTTTACTGAATTGAACGATAGATACACAAACTCTGAGTTTTGTTTTATACAGATGTCCAAAAAATATTTACAATATCAGGCAATGGGATCTTAAATTTGATAAGCATGTTTACGACTGGTAGTGATGACCCAAATTTCAGGTTCAGTTTCAGTCAAAATTCAGGTCACGTGCAGTTTTAAAGCAAATGACCAAGAGTAAGGCCGTCTGCACATGGGGCAACTCAAAAGAAACTGATAACTGACTCGAATCACAAACCAGTCCGTGTTGAGTCGTAACCTATGTAATTGAATGGAGCCACGCACACGGCGCAACTGGTTACAAACCCGTCGACCGGGTTTAAGGGAACAAGTCCCTTGTTCCCTTAAGAAATTTAACGTCAATATGTTATTATCTGCAACTTTTTTTTTTGAGATTTACAGAAAATCTCCTATGGTGGATAAGGACAGTTTTAAAACTCATTACTTTCAATTTAAAATGAGTTAATAGATTTAGTTCCCTACGGGAAAAATATTAAGTAATGCCGTTATCTTACAACGTAATCTATATATATAAAACAGTTCCGTAACTGACTCACTGACATACAACGCACAGACCAAACCGCTGGATCTAGAGGGCTGAAATTTTGCATGGCGATTCTTCTTATGGTGTAGGAGTGCACTAAGAATGATTTTTGAAAGGTTCTTAGATTTTTTAAAATTAAATTTTTAAGCTGTTTTTGTAACTTTTTTTAAGTTTGCATTTAAAATAATAATTTGAGGGTTATAAAATGTATATCACAAGAAAGATTATAAAAATTCCTTTAAAATGAAATCTTTTTCGAAACTTTACCTCCATTTTCTGATTTTTGGTGAATTTTTAAAGATTTATTTTAATTTATTAAATGCTTATCACGTGATTTCTTTTTCTGGCACGTAACGATAAATAAATTTATCGTTACGTGCATAACATTCTTTCTAATGAAGCAGACGATTGGATATTATAAAAAAAAATAAGTATCCCTTACGATTTTTTTATAAATAAACAAATAAATAAATATATATATATATATATATATATATCAAATGCATACATTGATCGTCGCATTTATTATAAATATATATATTTATTTTTTGGCATTAATTGCATACAAAGACCGTTGTATTTAATTTGAATGTACTCCGTAGCGAAGGGCGGGTTTTCGTCTAGTATAGGATAAAAATTCTTTGTATCTAGAATTCACGATTAACATTAAATTCTAGGACGCGAGGAGTAACGAAATGTTCCTCGGTTTTCCAGTTTTGACCGTTATATGTAACTATCTACATCTGTAGTTTTAACCTTTTGTTGATAAGGGACCATATGCCAAAAATAATTCGTCGGTGGCCCTCTCCCAACCAAACCTTTTAGAGGCAGAAAGGGGTCTAAGTCTCTGAATAAAATAAAACTGTTTGTGATAAACAACTTGAATAAAAAGTGAGGTGTAAAATGCGTGGTTTAATATTGGTCAAATGTGTAAAATGGTCAAAATCTTGGTCGTTTTGAACCCTTTTTTTAAAATCACTGCTTACTTCGTGGACCCTTTCTTGGGATCTTCCAAACCACCGTTTGAAAACCAATGCTCTACATGAACGATCACTTGCAATGACTTGGGTTTTTTAGTCTCTGTCATTTTTGCATTAATCTCTGAATACAAGATTTACACAAACGTCAAATGTATAAAGCCATTCATCATAAACGTCACGAGATTAATGACTCTAGCCAAATTACATTATTGGTGCAATGCTCCGAATGAATCGACTTTTCTAATTGACTGAAAAAAGAAAATAATTTTTTTTTTCAGTACTGGATTGATGGTGACTGAACTCGTTGATGGATATCAATTACGAGAGTAGATAAATATCAAGACAGGTCAGCTAATCTGTTTTCAGTTTTTAAAAAAAAAATTGTGCCGTTTAGCAGTGGATTAATGCTTACTGAACTCGATGCTGGATAACCTTTACGGCCTTAGATACATATCTCGAAGGTGCGACAGATCAGCTAATCTTTTTGCAGTTTTTTTTATTTTGTGCCGTTTAGCACTGGATTACTGCTTACTGAACTCGACGATGGATAACCATTACGATCGCAGATAAAAATCAAGGAGGTGCATCCAACAAATCACAGAAACAATTACATCCTCTTCCATGGCACCGAAACGGTATCCGCGATGCTTATCTCCACGATAGATAGATAGATAGATGCTGGGAAGACCACTTCAAAGAAAAAAACAAGAAAAGTCACACATTTTCGGAAAAAAAACATGTCCTCTTAAGGCTGCTATGTACTAAGAAAAAAAATCGTATTTCCCTTTTCCTCTTCTTGTGGACTCTTGTAGTTGGAGGAGTCCAGTTGACAGTTCGAGAATTCCACCCCCCTTAGGATTGACATTTTGAGGGATTTTAATGGCTCTCTCTCTATAGGGGGGTTAAGCGCTGTCCCCAAATTTTTTATTTAAATTCTATTTTTGTCAACTATTTACAGGTACATAAATGCCGATGATCAAATAAAATTAGTATTGTCAGATAGCCCGAACTCTTCCGCAAAGCGCTACAGGATTCATTTTATAAATTTCGTCCACCGAAGGAATTTATGAGCGTTTAAAACACACTATACCAGATTTTTCCCCGAATAATTCAAATTTTAAAATATTAATTGCATTTTTTTTTAAAAAACGAAAAATGTACACAAATGTAAAATTTCTTTCTCTATGACGGAGTACAATTTAAAAAAAAAATCTTTGAATCCTAGTCGGCAATCCGTGGACAAATTTTCTCCATAGGTTAACATTGAGGTGAGCGAATCCAATGGGGTTAGTACATAGCAGCCTTAAAACCACGATGACTCTCGCTTCTTAGCATGCGAGTGTTTGAAAAGGCGGTCGCATTCCGTTTTTGAATTTCACAGTTCGTTCGTGCCTCGGGGCGTTCCCAGCGAACGTCACCGCGCGTTCATAAATCATGCCGCGTAATGAACATTTTTTTTTCCAGAACTTATTTACAGCAAAAAGAGCAAATTTTTTGCTTGTTTCGGTGTACGATATTAATGTTTTTGAATGTGGGAAAAGTAAACAGGAAGTCATTGAAAAGGCAATATTTGACACTCAGTAATTAGAGATCGCGAGAACAATGGTGGCCGTTGGAATATGGAGCCTCTGAATTAAAATGCATATACAGTCGAACCTCCATTTAACGAACCTCTATTTTGCGAATTTCTCTATTTAGCGAACTTTTCCTTGGAACCAAGAACATTTTGAAAATTTCTTCGTAAAATAACCTCCAAATAACGAAGTGCATTCTCTATTTAACGAAATTTTTCTTGTGATCCAATATTTTTCTCTCCATATTTTTCAAAATATTTCTGAACGTTTCAAACTTATTCTTTCTTTTTAGCCCGTCTGCACACGGAGCAACTCAAAAGAAACTGATAACTGACTCAAATCACAAACCAGGCCGTGATGAGTCGTAACCTATGTAATTGAATGGAGCCACACACACGGCGCAACTGGTTTGTGATTTGAGTCAGTTATCAGTTTCTTTTGAGTTGCTCCGTGTGCAGACGGCCAAACACATTTTATGGTTATCAATGACCTTGACAGGGTTTTACCATGTCCTTGAACTAGTCTCCCGTTTTCTAGATTGTTGATCAGAGTTGTTCAGGTTATTTCGGTTCTTGTAGCTAGAAAATCTCAAAACGAAAGTGCTCGAGCATCAAAGAAAAAAAGTTAATTCTTCCTGAGGTTTACAAAGGCGTTAAGATAAACGATATTGCTTTACAATTTTGTATTCCTCCAAACAGCTTATCAACCATAATAAAAAATCGTGATAAGATACAAGATTATGATTCATCGAATCCTTGTTCAAAACGTTTAAAAACATGTATCTATGAAGATGTGGATGAAGCAGTTTTGAAGTGGATACACACAACGCGAGATAAAAATGCTCTGATCTCTGGGTCTTTCATAATTGAGAAAGGCTCTTCAATTTTCGAAGGCAAATTGAAGAGCCATTAAAAGCAAATTAGAGCATTAAAACTGAAAAATCGAAGTAGTAAAATTGAAGTAGTAGAATAGTAAAATTGAAGGCAAATTAAAGTGTTTAAAGTATTTTAAAAGCTAAATCTCTATTTAACGAATTTTCCATATAACGAACTTTTTTTCGGGATTTAGCGACTTCGTTAAATAGAGGTCCGACTGTACTAGAGAAAAAAAAGACGGGGTCAAATATGCCATATTAACTCTTGAATTTGGAATACACTGCATCCTGACAGTGTCTTCCTAGCGAGCGCTGCATTCCTCTTAGCGTTGGAGACGGATTTTTCCACAGTTTGAAAAGTGTGTTTGTCAGATCATTTCAATCGTTTGGCATAATAAAGAGTCTAACACAGAACGTCTCAAACGCTTTGGAGTATCAAGCTCGCAGATGGAACTATTTCATGCTAATTCTTTTTAAGCTTAAAGTTAGTTACAGATAGTAGTCTTTTTAAACATATTTACAAAATATTGCCTTTCTAAACGTTTCCCTGCAAGTTTTGAGGCAATTATCAGCATAAAAGATTTTTATCAATGTTAAAATACCATCACTCGTCTTGGAGGAAAGATAATGAATGTCTGTTAATTGAAGGATAGAAAATGAACGCTATTCCAAGGCTAAAAAGGCCCGTGTTTGACCCAAAATGACGTCCTACGGGTGTAAAGAAACTTTAAAACTGTCTTTCTAAAATCTTCGTTTAAAGATTACAATTTTAAGATAAATGAGTTACACTTTTAGGGGAGTTGCTTGGCGAGTTTGAATATTTCGGTGCGCAGGCAATGTTGTTCTCTGTGTTGTGATATCGAGTATAAAATAAACGAAACCAAAGGAATAGCCCACATCTGTGTTTATCCAAAACACTATGAAAGAGCTGAAATGCGAGCATATGTTACGAACAAACCTTCACCGATTATGGTGAAATTCGCCTAGAATCTTCAAAATGCGTTCGGTTATATTGAAAGAGCTACTTGAGAGCCCACAATAAAGTACACGCCGGGCAAAATCTAAACTGTAAAAAGGAAATGAAATCAACCAGTCTAAGTGTTTCAATGTCTGTACATTTATTTATTGGACCTACTTTGGGGAGCTACTGATAGCTTTGTTTTATTACAGCACTTCAACCATGAGTTCTAGAAGCGTTTTCTCTGAAGATATAAAAATCGATAGTCAGCGCCAGTTCCCGATTCACAGGGCAGAAAACAATGGCGCAGTTCCGCTATGGTGAGGGGTTATATCCCCGCAGGAACTCAAAAATCGATGAATAAAACGATGTAAGTGAAATCAAGTAACAGTATTTATTTAGCACATGCAACCAGTATTAATACCTTTACAGTAAACACTATCTTTTTGATTATTCCTAGTTAAACTTTTGCAGTAATCTTTTTCCCCAATAGAAAAGGAAGTTCTGTTGCCTTTAAATGAATACGCCAGTTTCTTGAGTAGCTATACTGACTTCAGAAACTAATGTAACTTGAAATACATTTGCATTTATTTTAGGAAACTTGCAAACATTATTTTGCAACGCTAATTTCCAATAGTAATTTACAAAACGTGAGATAGGTTTGCTAATGAAATTAAAAGTTTAGCTAGGTAGGTTTCTTCCCAACTGTAGTATTTTTGCTTTATTGGTGGGTTTTGAAACAGTGGATCTTGACGTCCATTTGTACAATCTACCAGTGAGCATTACTGTCGTTTAGAAATATGTTGTGACGGTGTGACCAAGGGGTTTTCGATATATTTCAGTTATCTTATGCCAGTGTTGTAAGACTCGGTGTCAGTAATTTATGCCAGTTTAAGATTATCAACTTGAATTTCGAAAAGGTGAATCTTTTGAGATAAACACAGTAGGGAGCATTTAGAAAAAAAAAATTCCTGGCACAATCAGTTCAGCAGACGGGATTATAAGTATATAAATGTCCAACTCTTTTTGTCTCACACAAACAAAAAACAAAGGGAAGTGAAAATCCTTCTTATTTTGATATAAATTCAAAGAGTATCACCATTCGTGATTGATGAAACTGAAATGCCTGTCTGCACTTTCAACCGCTGAGCTTTTTCACCAGACTAAAGAAAAGCATCTGTTAGATTTTCGAAATCTTACTTTTCTGATGAGTTATAATCAATCTTCATTTGCTGAAAGGTTTTCGTTCGCAAATAAAATAGAATGCAGTACTTCCTGCTCGGCGATTTTTCTGTATTCAAACTGCTACAATCTCACGGGTTAAGCACGCCATTCAAGGATTCCAGGTGGGATTTAATTCGGGTGTTCTTTTCATTGACACACGTATCTGGTGAGAAGCACGTAACATTAATTCCATCATAATCAGGGAATACAGAATAAAATCTATTTCGATTTGAAAATAACTTAAAAGGACGGCTCATCTGCCAGGAGAGCTTTGCTGCAGCACTGCGGGATTATCTGTTGTTTTAATAAGCATTTGAAAAGAGTCATCGGAAAGGATTTTTTATTCGTTTCATTTTGGCAACATATCATAGGGATGATCTGCGAAAGCACTCAATTTTTTACGACTTCGGCTAAGGAAAAATTCGTCAGAACTTTGACATCCCTTTCAATTGCCGCCAAGATCTGCTATTAGCACCCTTTACACGTACGTTCTTTCGCGACTGTTTGGAGCTTACGGGATTGCGCGTACGCTCCAAGCACTCGCAAAAGAGCGTACGTAGCGCCCTTTACACGTACGCTCTTGGAGTGCTTGGAGCGTACGGCATTGCGCGCGGAAAAACTTGCAGTACGCTCCAAAGCAGCTTTCCCTTCCTCTCCGACACCTTCCCACGTGCACTCAATCACGCGGGATCGTGGTTTCACACGGGAAAGAACGTACGTGTAAAGGGCGCTATTGTTGGTGTTATAAATTTTTTGAAACTTTTGATTGCTACTAAGAGCTTTTTATAGTCAGATTAAGGAAATAAAAGCGTCAATAGATGCAGGCCACTTAAATTTCTTAAGATAACGAAAGCATTTGATTTAATTCTCTCAAAAGATAAACCACAAACGAAACAAAAAAATTTCCATCATCGTCCTGGAGTTAAAAGTTCTGTTGCAGTTTGCCCGTCTGATAGCTTTAAGCTGTCTCGTCGTGGAAAAGACAAGTGTTTCCGAAAATGGCTGGACATTTTTTGCCTTATTGTAGAATATAATACACAATAAACAGTGATTTTTAGAATAAAGGCCCTATCGCCAGATTTCCTGAAGTAAAAACCACACAGGCCAAATCTTTCATTATATTAACGCTTCTGTTGATATAATATTTGGGATTTGTATTCCTCTTAGCCAGTACTGACGTATATTGTCTTAAGAAATCCTAAAAGTTTAAGGGATTCGAAGAACTAAATGAATGAATTTTTTTTTTACTTAAAAACGATTCCTTGTGGTTAGCTATTTATAGAACTATTATCATTATTTTAAAAGCTAATGGAAACTGTCTACGCAAATGCTGTTGTTTTTATCTGAAGGCTAATAAAGAGAATTTCCATACTTTATACAGTTATTCTGAAATTGTTCTTGCCTAAATTCTTAAAATAGCTACAATGAGATTTTTGTTATCTAAAAGCGATTTGATTATTTCGATTACTTTAATATACTTTTTAATTACTCGTAAAAACTCTCTGTGCTGATGTCGCCTCTATCGGAAACACAATAAAAGGAGAATTTCTCTTTTTAAAATATTTTTTCTCATGTCTTACCTAAATTCATTAAATAATTACAATGAGATTTTTGTTATTTAAAATGGATTTCTCGTGGTTTGTTATTCCGAGCACAATATAGCTAATTTTAATAGTTGAGAGAATCTGTCTGTGCGAGTGCTGCTTCTGTCAGAAGCAGGACATGATAAAATTTCCAATCTTTTAACAGTTATTCCATACTGTGTCCGAGATGGTAATTACGGTTGACACAAACTGCGACAAACTATATCGCTTGACACATGACACTTCTCTCGCATAACTTTCGACTCGAGCAGGATGTTTGACAGCCGTGGAACAAGAGTTTACCGGAGTAGACCAGGGGATGGAAGGGAGTCAGTGTCCTTCCTCCACCCTTGGCTCATACAACTTGTTGCTCGTGGCCACGGCACTGCAAAAAAGGAAATGTGCTAAGGAGACAGCTGACAACTTTAGAGTTGTCTCCAGCCACCAGAACAACGGATTACTTGGAACCTATAATTATGTCTTAGACATCTTGATACGGAGATTTTACTGTGTGACACTGGTTTGCTGACCTGGTGACATGTTGATCGAGTATCGCCATTGTATTCGGGGAAGGACACTGTCACGGCTGAACGGTACATGGAACATCATGGAATCACAAGTTTTCTCATCGTCTTACATTCTGTTAAGTGATACGAAATACCAGTAGCATTTCAGCGATGCTTCTGACAAGGAATGAAGGGATTTGAAAAAAAAAAACAATAGACAGTGGGGTTGATGCATCTCTTTACCAGATATCTTATTAAACTTTTATAATGCGTAAGTCTTTCTGCTGGATGCTCACTACCCGATTATTTGAATCAGCATTTCTGAAATGTCATTCGGCCGACTAATCCCGATCCATCAATACAACCGGATTTTCCCATTTCTGTGGTTGATGTCCCGCTTTTGATCAACAGAATGAGGGAGAAAAATGATTTTTACTCCAGGGATAAAGTCTCAATAAGTACTCCCCAAAAGGTTGTACCCACTTGTGAAAAAAATTCTACACAGCTCTAAAACGTTTTTTAGACATTTATTTGCAAACAAAGTTGCATCTATTTGTGCTATAATGTTTCCCATGACGGCCGAGTGGTTTGGCGTTCTCTAAATGCCTCCACCACTTGGTTGTGGGTTCGATTCCCACTTGTCCGAGGCTGAGATAAGAAAGTTATGGGAGCACCAACGTAATAAAGAAGCCAACGAATTGTCTGGGCGAATGTAGAAGAAGAGCCTACAGCGTTGGAAACAACATAATTCAAATAATATTCTTTAACAGCATTTTACATAAATATCTTAAAGTACTGCACAGTTCAATTATTTAACTCGATATCTGTTGATTTGACTGGTGTTTTCAGCCAACACATATCTGATATTCATCCCTCATGAACCAGATATGGAAATAGAGGGAACATCATACAAAAAGTAGAAAAGTAAAGACGTCCTAAAACATCAGTGTCTTGTCATCGCCGGTAAAATCTTTTTATATTTCGGCACTTTGGACTGCAAAGTAATTCGTTTGTCTTATTAAACAGAACAAAGTTACGGCTTCATAGCGTGTTACCAAAATCGGAAGGCATTTGACGTGTATGTACCGATATAAAATTTCAAGTATGTGTGTTAATTTAGGCGAACTACTGAACAGAGTTGCGATAAACATCGATAGGCAGCCTCTCGTACAAATCAATATCAAGTTTGTGGGGGAATATTTCTCTAAGATATGGTTGGATTGTAAAAGATCGTGTGCTCAAATGAGGATGATCCTCGTCTGGAACGGGCTACCTGCGACCGTGGCCGAGACTGGTGAAAAAATTTACATATATACTTGTCATACGAATCAATGTATCTATGAAACGCGATCTGGAAACCTAAACTGAAGTTCGCATCTCCCGCATGCAGGCAGTAACGTAAACATCTCTATATCCACTGCCGACATTTTTACTGCCGTATATTATAAAAATACTAGCCACTGCGCGACCAGCATGGTCGCTTTTAGTTTTATATTTTCTTTTGCGAAACAACTCATCTGAAAGTAATATATGTAAGGAATGTTACCATTACCTGTCATCATAAATATACTTTGTTAAGGGGTATTCTCTATAAGGCTGATTCTAAAACATTGTAATTTAAAAATGCGAATTTCCATTATTTCTAAACAGAATTGAAGATAAGACTGAGAAATCCAACACCAATGATTTTATAAATTACATCCCTCTCTGTATGTAATTTTTTTCAAAATTAAGATATCTACACTTTATCATTACATCAAATAAGAAATTGTCGGGGAAAATTTTTTTCACTTAAAAAAATGGAGTTAAAACTCAGCAAGCACTAAAATATAGCGGGGATTACATCACTCTCTGTATGTACTATTGTTCACAATTCAGATATCTACACTTAATCATATCAAATAATAAAATGTTGGGAAAATTTTTTCACCTATAAAATGGAGTAAAAATTCAGCAAGTATTGAAAAAAGTGTAGAAAATTAACTATTACTGGGTGTCGGTTGCTATACCGGCGACAGTTAAGCGTAACCTCGCGAACATTTATGCTCTCTCTTAATGAATTATTTCTTCTTCGCTTTCTTTCTTGAGACTGTTCCCAATTTCCATTTGATCGTGCAGCTTGTTTTCGAGCATTCCTGATTTCAGTGCGTAAATCCATGTTGATACGCGGTTGTAAATTGCGGACGGCCGCTAATGTTTACATCTTTTAGTGGCAGCCGTTGCCATTCGGAGTGTAGAAATATCATCGATTTTTGTGCCGCATACCTACGCATTTTATATATATAGATATCTTAGATTTCTTTTTTCTTATCTCATTTATTTTACTGTGCGATTTTCCACAAAAGAATAAATAAATTATCTATCTAGACTCTTAATTAACAAGACCTGCCTTGCACTTTCTCTCCACGCGGGTTTGTTCATTCCTGAATTGTAAATACTGTGTTTTAGAATTAATTCAATGGTTGGATTTCAATAAATAAGGCTGTAACCTGTTTTAATTTAAAGTTGAAAGAGATCTTGCCATTCGTATTTGCATTTTGGAATGACGGTCACACAGAAAAATAAAAGATTAATTCCTTCCTACCTTAGATAAATAGTTAGCGGGGAGATAGTCATGGAGCTTGCCGAAGCAGCTGTCGGCGCAAATCCCGGCTGAATATCAAATACGACTGCAACCAAGCTTAACTATTCGCAACCCGAGTTTTGCATGTTAATGAAAATCTCGTGAGATGGCATTGTTGGACTGTGCTCAAACCCTTTCGACGACAAAGAGAAAAGCACTAACGCGGGGTGGAGCTTAAAAATTTTCGGCAAGGCTGCACCTAGAAATGATTTTTTAGTGGCTTGGTGTGACTAATGATGAAAAATGGACGTGACCTACGACCATGAAAAGACAGGGTATTGTCGGCTCGAGCCGATTTTGAAGTGATTTTTCAAATAAATGGTGAGTGGTACTAAATCAACACTTCGTTTCACCGGTGATATCGATAACTCGTTAGGGTAACTTGTGATTTTTACCGCATTCAAGTTCCAATGAATGACGGTATTTTTCATGCTGTGCTCACAAAAATATCCGCTAAATTTTGGACCTTTTATCAATAGACCAGATGACATGTCACTAGCTTTTGGTGACCAGAAATTGCGGGGTTCGAGGTCCGTGGCTGGTTCTGTTACTCTCCGGAATCAGCTTTGGACTGTTGAGACCCTGTGTCGCAAAAGAGAACTCAAGAGCTAGTGATGAATTTCGTTTTTCGAAATGCTCTCGCCTTGTTCATATTGCCTCCGGAGCTCGGTTGGCGTCGAGATTGTTGATTGACATGTGATTGGTTTGATGCAATTGTGTTCAGCTCTGTGCAATGTGAAAAAGACCTTAGTGTAAGTGTTGTGAAACAGAACTTTACAGGACACTAATAGTCCTAGATGGCGTTAGGTATCCTATAATAGAACTGCTTGTTTTTTCGCTTTTTTGATATTTTGTATCTTTTTAGCTTGCTGTGCGAAAATGAGGACATAGTTTTTTTTTTGCAGAGAATCTGTTACTACGCAGAAAGCGCTCTGTAAGTTTCGTTATGTACGGCGCGTCAATTTTTATGTTTTTATAAAGGATATAATATGATGATGCATTTCCTTTTATTTGAGTTAGATTACTGTGTCGTTGCTGTTTAAAGTACTGCTGAACTACCCAGGTAAGTCTGAAAATGATTTCGTTTTCCAGTATGGGTTCATTCTTTGTTTGGGCAGTAAAGAGTGTGTCATTTTTGGTTTCTTTGTTTTGCCTGGATATATCAGGTCGATATAGAAATTTAGTATAATGAAGTTTTATCTCTAAGTGCTGGGGAAATATTTTATAGTTACCTTTTCCTAACATTTAAGACCAAGTGATTTATACCACTAGTCATGAACATAAACTCACTTATGAAGGTACGAACAGGCAAGGTTATAGCGGATACGTCTCTTCAGAAACAGGACATAATAGATCGTGGTGAAGAACTTCATTCGTAGAAGAAAGTGCTCCATTTCAAATTGAAGTCATTCACAAAAGATAACACCCGACGAAGTGTTTTAGACGCTTTCGTACCAAAAACTGAAGAATACACTCATTCGGCGCAACTGGTTACAAACCCGTCGACCGGGTTTGTAACCAGTTGCGCCGTGTGCGTGGCTCCTTTCAATTACATAGGTTACGACTCATCACGGACTGGTTTGTGATTCGAGTCAGTTATCAGTTTCTTTTGAGTTGCCCCGTGTGCAGACGGCCTAAGAGTGCATATTCCAACTCGGACTGTAAACTTTTCTGCAATTATGTACAGTGAAAATTCTCTATGGCGGGCAGTAATGGTTCCGAAAAAAATGGACGTCTATAAGAGGTTTCTTTCATTACATTGGTTCTATAAAGTCTGCGATCGGTTCGGAACAAAATAAAGCCGTTTGGAGGGATTAGAAGTTCCACTGTATAAGATATTAAATATTTCCACATCTAACATTATCACATTCTGTCGAAGGTAAGATCCATACCATTAGATAATGCATTATTGGTGACGTTATTATTAGGAATTCAGTACAGACCAGTATCGCTTGCTAAGCGATTAACCTAACAACATAAAAAAATTGCAGCGTTGTTATTGTCTTTTCAGAATTAAAAGCACTATTCAGCTGAATTTCACAGGCAGAGGCTAATGTATGCTACACGACAGTAAAAGTCATCTATGATTAAATAGAAGCGAACACTACGATAGAACATATAATTTGTCATAATACAAAATGTAAATACAAAATACACACATGAGTTAGAAGTGTGAATATAAACATATGGCGCACGAACACGAACTGCCATTTGACTCCGAAAGTAAAAACAAGAAATAATGCATTCATAAATGCATGCATCTGCCTTTGGTACCGGAACCGGGAAATGATACAGTTCCCTAAGTTGCCACGATTTCAATGTAAGAAATGTGGAGAAGAGGAATTTCCTGATCGCCAAGTGATATATTTCTGCTGGTGGCGCGGTATAAGGAGGAAATCGCAGGAACAAACCTCTTACTGACGGACTAAATGCTACAGCTTATCGTTGTGCTTAGGACTAACTGAGGCGGAAAAAAGGCCAAACTTATCGGCCACGAACTCACGTCAGCTTCATCAACATGAATAGCACATTTATTAATGTTAAATGACAGCGGAATTAAGATAGTAAAAACAAACATCAGATATAAATAAATTTTAACGATTCGAACTCGAGTTTACTAAATACATATCCAACAAGCATGATTCCACCAAGTTTTTTTGTTTTTTTCAATTCCTACTAATAATTCACACTCTCTCTATATATATCTTGTTCAAATTTTCAGTCGTTAATAAAAGTACTTTTTATTCATCCACTCAAGTTCAAATACATTTTTTTAAACTTGTAGTGGATGACACTTGATGTTAATACAGTTTTTTCAAATATTATTTCATTAATTAAATTTAATTAATCAATTTTAGTTTTAGACTATATATATCTTGTTCAAATTTTCAATCGTTAATAAAAGTACTTTTTATTCATCCACTCAAGTTCAAATACATTTTTTTAAACTTGTAGTGGATGACACTTAATGTTAATACAGTTTTTTCAAATATTAATTCATTAATTAAATTTAATGAATCAATTTTAGTTTTAGACCTAGAGCGTCTCTTGCTCTTGAATAGTAATTTCCCTCTTGTTACTGTGTAAACGGTAGCACTGTGGTATCGCGAGCTTCTCCCGTCCTGTAGGTTGCGAGATCGAATCCCCAACCTGACAAACTTTTTCTCTCTCTTATGCTGTCAAAATACTCGAGGAAACACGAAATTCTTTAAAGTCAATATTCGCCAATCGTCCTACGATTCCAACGGCAAAAAAGACTACAGTGTGATGATATGTGTTTATCGGGAAAGCGCAGTCCATTCGAGGAAAATTCGACCAACTGTCCCAGGAAGTTCACGTTGCTAAACTTGCAAGCAAGAAGAGAGTTGCCATGTCGGGCTCGCCTTTCGGTAGACTCTCCCTCTCTCGACAACGATAGTAAAATAGTTTAAAAGATTCCAGCTATTTCAAATTTGAGGTATGTCGATATATTTTTTGGCATCCATGTCGCTTAAGTTCCTTATATTTTGTTCCGTATATTCATTTCAAATTCCCATTTCCGCTCAAGACCTGAGAACATCCCAAGACCGAGAGGTCTTGGGATGTTCTCAGTTATGGGTTTCGTTTTGTGCTGTTGGTCCTGTGAAAATCAGGTCACTCAAAAAAATTAATTATATATATAATAGCCGTTGTCTCTGTATCACACTTCCGGGCTGTACTCATCTTTCAATTGAAGCCACCAGTAAACAAACGGCCGGTTAGGCTTAATTTCAATTTCAGATGTGGATCAGAATTTTTTCTTACCTAAAAACTAATATCTTCTCCATAAAATCACGTTTGTTCAGCCTATTTTTCTATTAAACATTCAGAACTAAAAAAATTGGATGCTTTTAGCTGTATATTTAACAGTTTTTAAAAATCTGTTTACTTTTGCGATGAATTCTGAAAGTAAATAAACTTGAATGTGAATGAATCAAATAGCTCAAGTATTCATATCGCGTAGTGATCTGTAAAAAACCGGATGGCAGTCTTCTACTCCAATCGCATGAAAAACTAAATAAATAAAAAATAATTAAAGGGTTTGCTTTTACAAGGTGTGGATTAAATGCAATATTGTTAGGTAATTCGGGATATTTTTTAACTTTCATATACTTTTTCCATTATGACGTCATTATTAGTATTATGACGTCAAAATGACGGGTTACCTTCTAGTGAATACGTAAATACACACACCACGTGATTTTTTTACTTCTCGAATTTATATGTATCCAAAACTTATAAGCGTATAGATAACCGAAAGTTTGCTTATGTATGCATGTACAAGTGAGTATTTATAAGTTTCGATATTATATGTATATTATACTATTTATGCATCCTATATTTAAGGGGTCAGGCACCTTTTAAAGACCAAGAGACTCGACAAACACATTCCCATTGTCAATCACCAGTAGTTACTAAAATAATTTATTCAGAAATATGGAAATTGTACTGCGAATTAAACACTTTTTTTTCTTCATAAATATTGCACTCAACTTTTTCTAGCTTCAAGAGAATTTTTAAAATTTTTTAAAATTTTAACCATTGTTTTTTTACATTGTTATGTGATTGCGCGCATGATATCACCAGAACAGTAGGCTAAAAGACCATGAAATTTTATATATGTATATACTAGCTGAAAACCCGCGCTTCGCTACGGAGTACATTCAAATTAAATACAACGGTCAACGTATGCAATTTATGCCAAAAAATAAATATATATATTTATAATAAATGCGATGATCAATGTATACAATTGATGTAATATATATATCTATCTATATATATATATATTTATAAAAAAATCGTAAGGGATATGTATTTTTTTTTGGATAATATACAATCGTCTGCTGCATTAGAAAGAGAAAAAAATATTTTTTTTGTCTATTTAGTTGTTACGCACGTGACGATAAATTTATTGAAAGTACCAGAAAAAGAAATCACGTGATCGGCATTTAATAAATTAAATTCTAAAAATTAATCTTTAAAAATTCACCAAAAATCAGGAAATGGAGGTAAAAATTCGAAAAACATTTCATTTTGAAGGAATTTTTATGATCTTTCTCGTGATATAAATTTTATAACCCTCAATGTATTATTTTAAATGCAAACGTAAAAAAAGTTTAAAAAACAGCTTAAAAATTTAATTTAAAAAAAATCTAAGAAGAATTTTTGAAAAATCTTTCTTAGTGCACCCCTACACTATTAGAAGAATCGCCATGCAAAATTTCAGCCCTTTAGGTCCAGCGGTTTGGTCTGTGCGTTGTATGTCAGTCAGTCAGTCAGTCAGTGAATGAATGAGTCAGTTACGGAACTGTTTTATATATATAGATGTATGTATATATGTATATATGTATATATGTATGTATATATGTATATATGTATATATGTATGTATATATATATATATATATGTATATATATATATATATATATATATATATATATATATATATATATATATATATGTATGTATGTATATATATATATATATATATATATATATATGTATATATATATATATATATATATATATATATATATATATATGTATATATATATACATACATATATAAGTAATACTATCCTCAGCGTCATTAATACATGCACGTTTACACGAATGTGATGTTTGATAGAGGTTGGTGAAGTTGGATCGGTACTCACCAGCGACGGGTAGAAGGCGGAGGTGGCGGTGAGGTGGTGGTCGGCGTACCCGTAGAGGCCGAACCCGGCGGGCGCGAGCCGAGGGAACGGCGACAGCAGGCGGGCCTCCCCGCCCGACGGCGCATCGGCCGCGGACGTCGGGCAGCACGGAGACACCGAGATCGGGTGCTGGCCACTCACCAGGATCTGAAAGCACAAGAGGAACACGTCAAATGCTGTGCGGATTACACGCAGAACTCATTAATACTTTAGAAATGGAAAGGAACCGACTTTTTTTGTGTCACTTTTAGTAACTCTGCAGGGAGAGCAGTTGGACACAGTCTAGCATCTAAAATGGTGATTTAGGAGGAGAAAAATAAGCTTTTGGTAACAAAAAAAAAATAGGTTTCTCGCGATGGAAAATGTTTGCAAAGGGGAGAAAAGCAAATACTGGGTTTACGAAGAGTAAGAGGCAAACCTTCAGTAACACTGCTCCCAGAAGGAATTGATTCAGTCATGCTAATCAATATCCTCCTTTCCCTTACGGTCTGGGATAACATGAAACCCAAGAATACGAGCCCAAGAATGAATAATAATACATATATATATATATATTTATATATATATATATATATATATATATATATATATATATATATATATATATATATATATATATATATATGTATATATATATATATTATATATATATATATATATATATTATATATATAATAGATATATAATATATTATATATTTATAATAAATACGACGATCAATGCATACAGTTGATGTAAAAAAAACAAAAAATATATTTATAAAAAAATTATGAGGGATATTTTTAAAGACAAAATAATGAAGAAGAAAATATTCAAATTTAATATATATATATATATATATATATATATATATATATATATATATATATATATATATATGTATGTATGTATATATATATATATATATATATATATGTATGTATGTATATATATATATATGAATGTATATATATATATATATGTATGTATGTATGTATATATATATATATATATGTATATATGTATATATATAAGTATGTATATATATATATATATATATATATATATATATATATATATATATATATATATATATATATATATATATATATATATATATATATATATATATATATATGTATGTACTATATATATATATATATATATATATATATATATGTATGTACTATATATATATATATATATATATATATATATAACCCCCTTAATAGCCGTTCTTACAAAGGGAGTGTGAAATTCCCGTTCTAAAGAGGGAATCGGAAAAATAGGCCCCGCAAGCTAAAGGATATAATAATAAAAAAACTTAACAGTGTTAAATAACAGAGATGATAAAAATAAGCTATGGGTCACCTTTTTGTAAAGTGATAAAAACTTGGTGGGGAGATCAGAATGAAATGACATGAAATGTATGACAATCTGAGATCAGAATGAAATGGCAGGTTTGCATAAAGGAAGATACAAACCTTTCGTAAGCCTTTCGCCCCATAAAAGAATGTGATCAGTGATACAAATAGTGAGACACATTGTATCCAATCTGTTGATTTATGTAAAATAAACAGATATAAAAATAATAAACTTTTGGGTGACAACCGTAACCGGCTACGTCCATTAATCAGCACAGTTTAATGATACATACTGCGCCAAGAAATAACGCGTCCTTGAACTTGCAACCACAAGGAGATTAAGATGAAATAACAAAGAATATAAAGCCTTCAGAAACTGCTGGTAATATTGCATTTATAAAAAGATGTACTTAAAATAGTTGGGACTGGCGCAAAAGGGCTGGCAAAGCTTTCCATAACATTATGTTAATTTCGGGGACTTAAGTTTTTATAACTCAGATCAATAAAATAAAAGCGATTTGAAATGTCCCACCTTCGCAATGATTAACCTGGAATCCAGGTACTTTCAAATATTTAGTATAAACAATTTTTAGTGTTTTGCGAATTACTGAATTTAAAAAATTAATTTTTTTTCTAGAAACAAAATAGACGTTTCGTGTAAATCTTCGTATTTAAAAATCGTTGTACGGGAATCAAAGATTTTTATGTACTAACAATTTTTATAATCGTAGAATCTACGTGTGAAAAATAAACTTAGGGCATCCTAACACCTTTTAACAAGCAAATGGCACACTTAAGAATAGTACACTCAACAAACGAATTTGGCTAAAAGGAACTTGAAGCAGTGTAGCTTAAGCATAAATGCAGAACGTTGGGAATTCTAAAAGCTAAACAATCCAGATTGTCACTGATGTTAACATAATTTAAAAATTAACTTCTTTGTTTCTTAGTTGCTTTTATTTAAAAGTTTATGCCACAAATAGTAATTTGTAATCAAAGTTACGAAGGCCGATCTGTATTTAACTTTTTCTCGATTAGAAGGCGTCTATTACGATTAATTTTTTTATCAAAGATATGTTTTTAGATTACACAACTCTAAAGTAATTTATATGATGTATAAATACTAATAACAGTATAGATATAGTTTATCTAACTATAAAATATAAGCAGATGCATATGCAAAATCTGTGAGTATCATATATTGGTTATATTTCATAACTTTGATAAATATAATGCTCAAATTATTTTTAAGCAGGAATGTATTTAAACAAGTTAATGTCATACAAAAATTGAAGGTAAGAATTAATAAAATATGAATATTAAATACAGTGTTTATCTCATCACAGAGCGAAGTTGCAAATATATAGGATTTAATAAATACGTTTGATAAATTGCGTAAAAAATCGTTTTTGAGCAGTTGTTCGCGCAAATAATAACCATGGAAAAATCTGCCAAAAATTGTGTAATTATTTATAACATAATATATAATCATTTACAGTTTTGATAAAGCAATAAAGACGAAAATTCAAGTATAAACACAAAGAAATTTTAAAGACAAAGGGAAAACTGTAGCAATATTAAAAGAACTGAAATTACAAATTTAAAAAGTATAGAACAACAACAATAATAATAATAATGATAATTAATATATATATATATATATATATATATATATATATATATAAATGAAATGGCAAACATAAATTATGAAGGTGCACTCATGAAAGAAAAAAAATATTAACAATATCCAATTACCGTTTAAGTGAAAATGGATTTAAAAATATGTAAAGGAAAAGCAATTATACAAAAAATGCGGAGTAATAATTGAAGAAGACACTAGTCGACAAAGGGCAGAATTTTTCGAAACTAATCTTATTTTTTTGACATTGATGAAGATGTCAAATAGCATCTTTGAATATCTAATTAATATAATGAATTATCAACGGATATTCAATGATGCTATGTGACATCTTCCCCCATGCAGAAAGCTATTTTTGAAAAATTGTCACATAACAGCTTCACCCACTCGTGTCTTCCTTCAGCTAAATAATTAAAAATTATTAGCTGAAGGAATTAATTCAGTTTCTTTACCACGTTAAAGAAAAAAAAACATGAGGAAAAGCAATAAAATCAATAAGCCTCTAATAGAGAAACAATTTATTTAGCAAACACTGATATAAAAGGAAAGGAATAAAACATAAGTAAAACTAAAACAGAGTACTCTAAAACAAAACGGTAAGTCACTTGTTTACGATTCGGACAAAAAGGAGCAAACATAAAAATGCTTCCTATAAGCAATAATTATGTAAAAGACGTAGGCGTTATAATCCTAAGGTATCGTGTCATTTGTCTACGTGATATGTTCCAAATTTATCTTATTGTATTGTTCTATGTAATTGCCACACTTAACATGAGAGGCATCACATGATCTGCAACCACTAAAGGTCTGGAAGTCACCTGCCCTCTCGCATCCACGCAGAATACCAACTCGCCCGAGATCGCTTCGGCCTTTGCAATCAACGCACGCATCAGACGTATGTTTAAAGAAATGGTCGTTTGTATGTGTCCCTCTCATCCCTAATTCGTCATCGTAGAGTGTCGGTACTTCGAGTAGAACAGCCATTTAATAGCGGCTATTAATTTCCCGGCTAGGTATCGCATGTAATAGAAAGAAATGACTTGCAAATTGGCGTGAAATGTCATGCGACGGTTTGCAAGAGACAGCGGTCACAATTATAAAATGTTTGTCTCGGTTTATTTTACATGTTAATGTTACTTGACTTACTTTTGCAGCTTCTGCAAATGTTTTATTTTTTTTTTTTCATTTCCTGACATACAATATTGATTTTGAAATGATTCGCAGGGAATCAATTTGAACCATACCTCTTTTCCCGAGAAGAAAATTCATTTAATACGAGTGCGTTAATTGAATGAGAAAGCAAGTGAGTTAAAGCAATTTCCTAAGCTTAAAAGTAGAACTAAAATGTTTAACAATGGGTAAGTGAATTAATTGTCCATGCATAGTAAAATTTATGGCGGAGAATGCCAATAAATTAGACTAAACTATGGAGAATATGCATACTTAATATTCATACTTAAACATTTAATATTTAATAAGTCACTTTTCCATACTTTATCATTTGCAACTAGATGTAAGTGCCTCAGCCGTATTTAAAGACGTGTCTTAGCATGGGTGACTCACATCCCCTAAAGGGAGTACCTTAAGTAGTTTTATTGATAATTTTTTAGCCATTACGCGTTTTCCATCAGCAAGAAGGACTTTTGAAAATTTGGTGTTTCTTATGAACTTTGTCCTCAAAAAGGGTAGGAAAGTGTAAGCTAAGTAGACGGATTTCACATACTCTGCGATGGCCTTAGATGTAAAAATAATTACAAGATAAAAAGAACTCTTTATATACCATGTTTTTAAATTTTCTGTTGAATCATATAAACTTGAGTCTCTCTTAATTGCACAAACCGTCACTTAATTTTTCTTTTTCACTTTCTTTTATTTAATTTTAATCACTTTTTAGTCGTTTCCACTAGTCCTTTAGTCGTTTCCACAGACTTTATAAACTTTATAATTTTATAATTTTTATAATTTTTTTTAAAAATTGTTCGCACATTTTTGTAAAAAATAAAATTCTCCGTAAAAAATTTTCTCCGAGTAATTTAAATTTTAAAATATTAATTGCATTTTTAATAAAAACGAAAAATGTACACAAATGTAAAATTTCTTTCCCTATGACGGAGTACAATTTTTTAAAAAAAATCTTTGAATCCAAGTCGGCAATCCGTGGACAATTTTTCTCCGTAGGTTAACATTCAGGTGAGCGAATCCAATGGGGTTAGTACATAGCAGCCTTAATTGCACAAACCTTCACTTAATTATCCTTTTTCACTTTCTTTTATTTAATTTTAATCATTTTTTAGTCGTTTCCACTATCCACAGACTTTATGAACTTTAATTTTTATATTTTTTAAAAATTTTTCGCACAATATTTTTGCAAACAAACTAAATTCACATGTATTCTGTTTTCAAAATCGTCAAACGCCGTTACGCAAAAGTGCAAGCATTGAATTCGATCAAAGCGCCCCCTTGCGGATTTTTTCGGCTAAAAGTATTAAAATAATGCACTGTCATCGTGTTCTGAGCTATTCTAAAAGTTTCAAAAGTCTAGCTACTCGGGAAATTAGTTAAAAATCGATTGCAAGATTTTTACTAGACAAGCCCACACACAGACACACACACAAGAAAGCAAGTTAATAAAAACATGGTAATAAGCCAAATCTTTGGATTTTATGACCAGCTGACTTATAATCTATATATATAAAACAGTTCCGTAACTGACTCATTCATTCATTCATTCATTCATTCATTCACTGACTGACTGACATACAACGCACAGACCAAACCGCTGGACCTAAAGGGCTGAAATTTTGCATGGCGATTCTTCTTATAGTGTAGGGGTGCACTAAGAGAGATTTTTGAAAAATTCTTCTTAGATTTTTTTAAATTAAATTTTTAAGCTGTTTTTTTTACTTTTTTAAAGTTTGCATTTAAAATAATAATTTGAGGGTTATAAAATTTATATCACGAGAAAGATCATAAAAATTCCTTTAAAATGAAATCTTTTTCGAATCTTTACCTTCATTTCCTGATTTTTGGTGAATTTTTAAAGATTAATTTTTAGAATTCAATTTATTAAATGCTGATCACGTGACTTCTTTTTCTGGTACTTTAAATAAATTTATCGTCACGTGCATAAAAACTAAATAGACAAAAAATAATTTTTTTTTCTCGCTAATGCGGCAGACGATTGGACATTATCCAAAAAAATATTAAAATACAGTAAAAGAAATGTTCTAGAAACTGTACTATATTAACTGTACTATATTCTTTAGTATTCTTTACATTAGATTTAATTTGAATATCTTCTTCTACATTATTTTGTCTATAAAAATATCCCTTACAATTTTTTTATAAATATATATATATATATTTTACATCAATTATATACATTGATCGTCGTATTTATTATATATATATTGGCATTAATTGCATACATTGACCGATGTGTTTACTTTGAATGTACTCCGTAGCGAAGTGCGGGTTTTCAGCTAGTAATACATATAATAAACCGGTTAATGATTATATTTAGGTCCAGTGTGTAGCTCGCTTAAGCCTAAAATTGAACCCAAAGGTTTAAAAGAGGATAACAGCAGGCAGCGGACCTATTAACCGGGGGAACCGAGTCTCGAGAAGCCGCTGATCACAGACCATTTGCAGCCAAACAAACACACACACCTGGCGTGCAGCGAAGGAACCGCGCGCATACAAAGCGCCCGTATCCCCGGCGACTTGAGATGCCGCGCACGCGACTCCAATGAATAGAGAGCAGGCATTAGTGTAAATGCCCCATTTGGGAGAACTTCTCCCGCTCGTTTAGAATTCTGGGTTCAGAGCCGAGATCTCCAATTGAGATAATTTTCCCGGGCATATGCCCCCGCGTGCATATCCGATCAAAAGAGGCGGGTATTTTTGGGGTCGAGAAATTCTGCGGAAAAGAAAACACTTAAGCACCACGCTCCGATGAGCTTTCCGAGCAGCGCAAGACATTCACTGGAAACGATCTTCGGTGATTTATAACGTAACCGAACTCAAACAAATTTCGAGAAAATTGCCGCCATTTAATATTTTTTTCGTTCCCAGGCTACCGGAATACTAAACATCGGGAGTCACTCAGAGGCACCCTATAGAAAGAGAAATTACCTAACTATTCTCGCTGTTCCGGTTGGAAATGGCTGCGTTGCCTTCGAGAGACACTGTCGGGTCTTTAGCCAGGCTCATCTGCATACTCTGCAACACCCCGTGCTCGTCTCAGTGATGGGGCATCCGTCTTGTTTGTGTCTCAGAAACCGATGAAGATGGATTAGAGATTGGCAGATTGCTTTCGAGATAGAACTGCTCAAATTATCATTTGGTGGCCCGTAAAATAAGTCCCATTGCGTATTCGTAATTATACATGCATCATTTATATCAGATAAGAGTGTTAAAGGGGAGTAAAAAATTCGTTAATAAATTCAGATATGAATAAAACATTCTCGCGTTTTACAGATTCCATCCTTCTGCTGCGGCAGAAACTTCTGAATGGCTCATTACTTTCAACTAGTTGATACCCCTCAAAACATGACGGCTAGATAGTAAATAAATGTACTAATACACAAATTATACTCAACACATCATTGCCAAATGTTGAAAATCGTAATAATTCGCAGAAACAAATTAATGTGTTTAAGCGGCATCGTGCTTAGTGACAATCTAAAGCCAGATTTAAAAATGTCACTGAGCATGCGCAAAAAGCAATTTTTTTTAATTGTAAATTATCGCTCATTAAACAGCGCGAAATAAACAAATTCCATCAGGTTTAATCTTATATTTCACAAACATAATTATCATAAAAATAAAAATGGCAGAGAGAGGTCTAGAGAGACTCCCCGGAATAAACGTGTTTATCATTAAAACATATTACTGGGCATGTGCAGAAACAGTGAGTTTCTAAAGCCAGATTTAAACATGCCACTGAGCATGCGCAGAAATCAATTTTCAACTGTAAATTTTATCACTAATTAATGGAAATTGCGGCTACAAAAACCAAATTTGACAAATCTACAGACTACAATCTTTCGTTTAAGACCAAAATGAAGTAAATTGATGCAGTTGTTTCCTCTCACGGACTGCCCAAAAAGTCGGCTTATCAACTTAAATATATAGATAGTGATGCCATCTAAGGCAGTCTGCACACGGAGCGACTCAAAAGAAACTGATAACCGACTCAAATCACAAACCAGTCCGTCATGAGTCGTAAACTATGTAATCTGGTTACAAACTCGTCCGACGGGTTTGTAACCAGTTGCGCCGTGTGCGTGGCTCCATTCAATTACATAGTTTACGACTCATGACGGACTGGTTTGTGATTTGAGTCGGTTATCAGTTTCTTTTGTGTTGCTCCGTGTGCAGACGGCCTAAATGTACACAAAGTGGTGTTGGCAACTCGCGTCCAAACTTCATCACGCGAATTTTGTTTCAGAGGTAGAAATAGGGAAAGTACAAAAGAATTTGCAAGGCATTTCTTTCCCCAAATCTCGCTAATCATCCGCTGTCTCTTTTGTGCGCCGCATTATATAGGGTGAGCCAAAAGTCTTTCCCTGATTATAAATATTTATCGTGCTCAAACTATTATAATTAGACCTATGTTTGTTTGGATATATTGTAAGTACTGTTATAAATTTTTTAATAAGACAATTTACCTCAGTAAATTTTAACGTGTGCCCCCTTGGTAGCTCGGAGAATTTCGAAGCGGTATTCCAGTTCCCGCCAAGTGTTATTTAACATGTCTTCTGTTACAGTAAACACAGTTCATGTTTCGTCTAGGAAATCACGCACTAAAGATCCCCAGTGTGGGGGTGCGACATCTTTCTGAAAAAGTTGCAATAAGTCTAAGTAAATGTTAGGGGTAACGCTTTTTGGGCTTTCTCTTGAATCGACGCCATTCCGTCGAAAATGATGGCCTCCTTTCAAATATTCCCCTGAGTCCCTCTTGAAGGAGCACTTGCTTCATTTATTGCACAAAAAAAAATCTACTAAAACTGACCTATCCAATTATACAAAAGTTACATTATTATATTAAACGGTTATTTTGTAATGAATTTTTATAATCAGGGCAAGACTTTTGGTTCACCCTATACTTTCTGTACGAAAAGAAAGAACATAATGATTTTTCTGTTTCATTGAGTTATGCTATTTGCAACTTATGCGTAAGATTGCTGGGTAGTAACCTCACCTCAGTATTAACCGACAGATAAAGAGTCGTCCACTTGCATTGAAAGATTTTTTTAAAATTGTGTACTCCTTAATAGAGAAAGAATTTTCTTTTCTAAATTTGCTATCTCAGACCTGCCAACCTCAGTATGAGCAAAATCCTGCAATATTCTACCGTGCATAAAATAATCGACATAACGACATAACAAAAAGCAGTATAGTAAGAAATCATAAAAGAATTATGATGTATACTTACTTATAGTTTATAGGATCTCTTTAATAATATTGCCTAGTTCAAAATATGTCCTTACTGTTTAGCACATCTTGAAATTATAATATTAAACAAAAGTTATATATTTGAAATTTGCAATCATACATTTTAATGTACATCATATTTACGCTAGCAAGGATCCCAGCAGTCTATATTTTGAGTACTTTTATTTCTTTATAATCTTTGTTTAAATTAATTGCAAAAAATGTTGGAATTTGTGTAGCATTTACTGTAGCTGATTTTGCTCTTTTTAAAAATTCACTGTCAAATTGCTCTTCATAACAGTGTCCTTGTGGGTTCGACTTGCATATTAGCAAAATTTCTAAGCTTTCCCTTGAAATAGATGACCTGAGCTAAGTAGATATTTTTGCTATGTAACTAAAAATCCGGGAATAATAGTGTCCATTCCGGAAACCCGGAAGATGCATTAAAAATCCGGCATTGCCGGGGTAAATCCGGAAAGTTGGAAGGTCTGCTATCTCATTCACTTCGCAATGTTGTTGCTCCCAAAGGAAATTATTTTCCGTTTAGGATACAGTAAACCCTCCCGATAATTCAAATTCGAAAATATTATTTGCATTCCTTTTTGAGAATGAAGAAGATACCCCAGTCATAAATTTCTCTCTGTATTGCAGAGTACAATTTTGGAAAAAAAAAAAATCTTCAAATACAGTGGAATCTTGATAGATCGTTTCCCAGAATCATCGTTTTCCCGTATGTGTCGTTTATTTCATGCAGTCCCAACGATCCCATTGTTTTGTTATGTTCCTCGCATTTATCGTTCATTTCAATCGGTCCCTTGAAAAACGATAGATCGAGATTCCACTGTACTGGCCGACAATCGTTGGAAACATTTCCCCCCCTCCCCCTTGGTTAACATTAAGCTGATCGAATCCTACAGACCCAGTACCCTTTCGTTCTTGTACATTTCAGATGCCATTAGGATTTATTGAGATTTGTTAAACTGCTCGTAAGAATACTTATATAATATTGCAAATTTTTTAAAGAAAGGTCTTCCTCTATTACGGAGTACACAATTATAAAATAAATCTTTCAATGCAAGAGGACAACTCTTTATCTGTCCCAGCAATACTTATATAATACTAACTGAAAACCGCACTTCGCTACGGAGTACATTCAAATTATATACAACGGTCAATGTATGCAATTAATGACAAATATATATATATATATTATATATTATATATTTATTATAAATTTATAATATATATATATATATATAATATATTATATATTTATAATAAATACGACGATCAATGCATACAGTTGATGTAAAATATATATATATATATATATATTTATAAAAAATTATAAGGGATATTTTTAAAGACAAAATAATGAAGAAGAAAATATTCAAATTTAATGTAATAGGACAGACTGAAGAATATAGTACAGTTAATATAGTACAGTTTGAGGAACATAATATCTTTTATTGTATTTTAATATTTTTTCGGATAATGTCCAATCGTCTGCCGCATTAGTAAGAAAAAAGATATTTTTTTTGTCTATTTAGTTGTTATGCCGTGACGATAAATTTATTTAAAGTACCAGAAAAGAAATCACGTGATCGGCATTTAATAAATTAAATTCTAAATATGAATCTTTAAAAATTCACCAAAAATCAGAAAATCGAGGTAAAGGTTCGAAAAAGATTTCATTTTAAAGGAATTTTTACGATCTTTCTAGTGATGCAAATTTTTTAACCCTCAAATTATTATTTTAAATGCAAACTTAAAAAAAAGTTACTAAAACAGCTTAAAAATTTAATTTAAAAAAATGTAAGGAGAATTTTTGAAAAATCTTTCTTAGTGCACCCCTACATTATAAAAATAATTGCCACGCAAAATGTCAGCCCTTTAGGTCCAGCGGTTTAGTCTGTGCGTTGTGTGTCAGTCAGTCAGTCAGTGAGTCAGTTACAAAACTGTTTTATATACATAGATTGCGTAATAATACTTTATAATAACTGCAAATGCACACTTCATGGAGCGGAAGCGTCTTTGGAATTTCTCTGAAACTCGAAACGCGTCTGTCCGTTCCACCAACCCAATTTTGAAGGGCTGTTCTCTCCGCGCTATAACTGCCAGTGATGAGATACAGGAAAGCTTTTTTTTTTTTTTTTTTTTTTTTTTTTTTTTGGTCTAATGCGGAGGTACTTGTCCTGAGACATTTGCACTATATACTTCAGAAACTTTGTCTACTTTTTATCTTGGAAGACCCTACAGGTGGAGCGAACCTGGATCTCTCGATGCCAACGGAACTTTGACTTAGCACCCCAAAGAGGCTCGCACCTTTCCCCCAACCCACTCACTCGTGCAAGGAGTTTGCTGTCAACAGATTGAACGTGCCTCTCTCCGGCCTTGGTGCATATACATTGGTGCAGAGTTCTCTGCATGTGCCTTGGGGAATCCAGTGATTGATGTTCACTCTGTACTCTGTATATGCGTGGATCGCCTCCTCTGGCGGTCCGGATACATAGCATCAAAGAAGAACCCGGGGTCCCGGGGATCAAATGGTGACAGTGGGGGCGGGGGACACTAGATAAAGAAACACGAGGGACCTTGGGGGCTTGAATGGGGGGTTCTAAATGGGGAAATATCTGGAAGACACGTGTTCACTCACATCGCTTTGGACGGGTAGGGTTACCGTGACTAATGTGATGACAGGAGTCGGGGTCTGCATGCAGAGAACTCTGCACCAATGTATATGCACCATAAGAAGGCATTTTATTAATGGCGATCGTCGGGATTCACTCCCCCCCCTCAACTTCGGGGGGGGGAGTGAATTCATTTGGGGCACCCGGGCCCTACGAAAGAAGGTAAAACGAATGAGTCAGTGACAGTCTGCCTGCTGCAGTAGTCAGTACTTGGGAATGATTGAACAAATATTTCATTTTTTTTTTCTTAAGTTAAAAAATAATTTGAGGACTGGAGGGGATGTTTTTCTCTGGCGCCCACATAGTATAGTGATAAGCGTTCTGAGCTATCACGCAGCGGGCTTGGGTTCCGATCCCGAGAAAGGCTCGGTCATTTCCGCGTCGTCCCTTATAGAAGGAGCAATGCTGGCTCGCCTCTAAGGGTCTCCCATCATAAAGTAGCCAGCAAAACTTCGCACTCCTCCATGGGCCAAATGTCGAGAAGTGCCTGCCACGTTTTTACGAAAAAAGAACCTTTTTTTTCACTTGCCAAATGGATTCTGTCCCAAGCCCCGTAAAAATAACCATGATAATAACGATGACTCCTGCGATATTCTATCTTATACGTCCTATACGTCGTTCGATAGAAGTTCCATCTGCAATAATACATTGTGCATTGTGTATTAGACTTTATGTTTTAAACCTAATTTTAAAAATCTATTATTTTATCCCTTAAGGCTGCTATGTACTGACCCCATTGGATTCGCTCACCTCAATGTTAACCTATGGAGAAAATGTGTCCACGGATTGCCGACTTGGATTCAAAGATTTAAAAAAAATTGTATCGAATATGCTTTTGAAAATATATAAATATAACAAACATATTTGAAGTGTTATAATCTACAGCAGGGGTGTCAAACTCGTGGCCCGCGACGAACAATTTTGCGGCCCGGCCAATATATTGGCACACAATAATATATAATAAAATAACCGACGAAGAATTATAATAAGATAGGAAGGTTTCGCTAAATGTTTTTTAATGATACTCTTTTTTGCTATTATTAAACAAAATGCATATATTTATGTTGAATGTACTGTAATTAGGAAAATAAACCTACGTTTCTATTAATATTGATTTTTTTGCGGCCCACTTATAGTTAAACCTTGTTTGTTTGGCCCAAGGTAGCCTTTGAGTTTGACACCCCTGATCTACAGAGTATAATAATTGTTCCGCATAGTTCAGGAAGGTGAATTTGACTGTCGTACATTTGAAATTATTTTAAACACATGTTTGAATTCGCATATATAATACGTATTCATTGATAATATGAATACTTAGTTCGATAATTTTTTTTAATATTAACAAAAATACGCTACTTTTTAAAACATACAAGAGAAATTCAAACCGGCGGTTAGTTTTGATCTAATAATTATAGTTCTTTATCAGTCCAGGAGAATCAAGTCTCGAAGGATAATTCACTTGTCTACAGGCAGAGTCCACAGAGACTATGCCTCGGTCTGATGAAGCGCTATAATTACTACTTCGAAACCAGCTGATAATTTTTATTGTAAATTCAAGTAACTGTAGGTTTTTGAGTTTCATGCAAGTTTATAGAAAATATTTTAAACTCGTAATCCATTTCATATTATGCTGTCAGACAGAATAACTTACATGATTAGAGCACTCATGACGTAGGAATGACTTGTACAGCATCGGATTAAAAATATGCTGGTTTATTTTTAACACGAAAAACAACTTTCTATGACACATTGACAGACAACCAATCTTCATGCTTATATCAAGACAATAATCTGAAGTAAACGCTGGCAGTGCTAAATATAGGGCAGCGGTTATTTCAGTCACAAAAGGAGCAGTAAATAAATCAACCATTCTTCGTCATTTAACATCCACATTTTAATAGATTAATTTTACTAATAAATGTAATTTTCCCACAAATTTAGAATCCATGAACACAACATTTCTGAAATTAATGCTTTAATATTATCACTTAGGGTGTGGTTATTGAAGTCTTATTTAAAATAATTATAACTAACAAAAACTTTGTGTCTGTGCAGGGCCCGACTTTGACCCAATGGGGCCCTGGGTAAAGCAGACTTTGGGGGCCCCTCCAAGGACAGATCCACAGGGGGGCACATCCCCCCCCCCCCACAGGACCAGATTTCCACATGAACATGTGGGAAACTCACCCATGTCCTCCATAAATTGGGACTGGATATTCAAAAAAATTTAGACCAAGTCAAAAATTTGAAGAAAAACAAATAATAAGTGTTAATTTATTAATTTACTTTTAATGTTAATAAATAAATTAATGAAATTTTCTCTTGAAATTCAAAATAGATCACAGTTTGAAGTTATTACCCCCCCCCCCGAAAAAAAAAAGAATAAATAAATAAAATAAACGTTTACGGATGTAACTATGCTTTCACTATAGTGGGTGCACTGTACCCCCACCCAGGATTTTTTTCTGTATCTGCCACGGCCCCCATTTACTGTATTAACCAAAAACCAAATTTTCAAAAATATGTACAACTTAATACTTAATTAGTGGCCCCATAATTTTGGGGGCCCTGGGCAAGTGCCCCTCTTGCCCATGCGGAAATCTGGGCCTGTGTCTGTGTCTATTGAAAGTTTGAAATATTGAAGCTTATTAGTTCAGTCTTGTGGAGTTATTAGTCTTGTGGAGTGGATGAGATTGACTTTTTTTACTGGCCATTGGTTGCTGACCCTTGCCATGAAAAATTCTTTGCCAGCTCTCTGTGGCGGGGATTTTCGATAACGTTCAAATATTGATTTATTGCGACCCAACTAATCTAAAAGAGTGAAAAATGAAAAACAAGGAAGCTTAGGAAGCAGTCTAATATTGTTTTTAACTGAGAATTAAAAATCAGCTTACTCAAAATTTCTATACTAGCTGCTGCGCGACCAGCATGGCCGCTTTTAGTTTTATACATTTTCTTTTGCAAAAGAACTCAACTGAAACTAACATATGTAAGGAATGTACCATTACCTGTCATCATAAATATACGATGTTAAGGGGACAGTGGACTTTCAAAATTGTGAAATTTGTCCAAAAATTCGATTTTTTTTTTATTTTATTGAATTGTGAAACTACGGACGAGTAGGAATGTGTTGGAAAAAGAATTTTTAATTTATGTTATTACTTTCCTAGTTATAGGCATTTGTATTTAATTTAGATATTATGTGGTTACTAATAGCAATAACTTTAAATGTGCTTTTCTGAAAATTAAAATTTTCATGTCATACGAATATTCAAACTGCTCCGGGCGCATTTCTAATGATCGTATTGCTTTGAAATTTAAGTTTTATATACTTAACTGTATATCAAATAAATCTTATTGAAAATAAGTATGCTTCGTAGCTCAGAATTTCTAAATTTTGTACTCGAAAAGATGGTTTATAGGTATTTTGCGTAATAAAAAGTGTGTTTTCACTGTTATTATTTTTTTCTCTTTATATTCTTAATGAATGCTTAAAATAAGCAATAAGTTTCATTGTTAGTTCTATAAGATATCCTGCAAATAAAAATTACTATATTATATGCAAAAGAAATGCGCATGGAACATTTTTAATGAGGCCAATTTTTGATGTAATTAATAATTCATAATTCATAAATTATTAATATTTTATCTTTAAATATTAACCACTTTTACATATCTATGGTACTAATCTCATATTGAAATTTCAAGCAAATGCATTCAAAACAAAAAAAGTTAGGTTTGAAGGTCCACTGTCCCCTTAAGGAGTAGTAGGAGCTCAGCCAAAAAATTTATAATCATTGCTAAATTCACTATAAGGCTGATTCTAAACCATCGTGATTTAAAAATGTGAATTTTCATTACTTCAGAACAGAGTTAAAGATAAGACTGAGAAATCCAACACGAATGATTTTAAAAATTACATCTCTCTTTGTATGTACAATTTTTCAAAATTAAGATATCTACACTTTATCATTACATCAAATAAGAAATTGTTGGGGAACCTTGTGGAACTCCATTTTTTTCACCTAAAAAATGGAGTAAAAATTCATGGAGTAAAAGTACTAAAATATAGTGTGGATTACATCACTCTCTGTATGTACTATTGTTCACAATTCAGATATCTCCACTTAATCATATCAAATAATAAATTGGGTAAATATGAAGAACATGATACGATTTCCCGCCAAGCCTTATTTTGCGCAAAAATATTTGACGTGTTTTGTGGGTTTTGCAGAAAGATCAGTGCTAATTTACACACCAAGGTTCATCGATTTGTAATGTCACATTGGCGTCAAATCGCCACAGGCTGGCTACCGTATCATATTCTTCATATTAACCGTATAGGGTAATAAGAGAAAATTTCTTCACTTATAAAATGGAGTAAAAAGTCAGCAGGTATTAAAACATAGTGTGGATTACAACTATGATAGTCATTAAACTTTTTGATATACACATTTGAGTATTTCAGAAGTAGGAGATACTACAGTGACAGAATCAAAAGAACGGATAAACCTACATACTACTGTCTATAACTAAACACTGGATTTGATAGGTCTAAACATATTTTGTTCAAAAGATCAGCGGTTGTAATAAATGTCGCCACTACACACACGCATTTTTAAATTGCGGACGGCCGCTAATGTTTACATCCGGTAGTTGCAGCCGTTGCCATTCGGAGTATAGAAATATCATCAATTTTTGTGCCGCATATCTACGCGTTTTATATATATACTAGCTGAAAACCCGCGCTTCGCTACGGAGTACATTCAAATTAAATACAACGGTCAACGTATGCAATTTATGCCAAAAAATAAATATATCACGTGATCGGCATTTAATAAATTAAATTCTAAAAATTAATCTTTAAAAATTCACCAAAAATCAGGAAATGGAGGTAAAAATTCGAAAAAAATTTCATTTTGAAGGAATTTTTATGATCTTTTCTCGTGATATAAATTTTATAACCCTCAATGTATTATTTTAAATGCAAACGTAAAAAAAGTTTAAAAAAAGCTTAAAAATTTAATTTAAAAAAATCTAAGAAGAATTTTTGAAAAATCTTTCTTAGTGCACCCCTACACTATTAGAAGAATCGCCATGCAAAATTTCAGCCCTTTAGGTCCAGCGGTTTGGTCTGTGCGTTGTATGTCAGTCAGTCAGTGAATGAATGAATGAATGAGTCAGTTACGGAACTGTTTTATATATATAGATATATAGATTTCTCATAAATACATTAACTTTTACTGATATACCTCACACATGAATATACTTGAAAATATTATGACAATATTTGCATACGCTCAATTCCTTTAGTGGACTATTCATTTGTATATGGAAATAAATAAAAAAATAATGTTATTCATACAAATTAATTTTTATTTACTGTAGAAGTAATTTAGTTTAATTTTTCAAAAAATTGAAATTGCTGAGGAATTCTCGAATTGAAACAAAGTAATAAGGCAACGTGAAAAGGATTAATAATTTTATGAACATTCAACAAAATATCTGTAATTCAATAAACGCTTTCCAAACTTTTATGCGTTCAGTCGCTATAGCTAGGAGATAATCAGATCAGTGTCAAAAACACTTTGCAGTTATTAACAGCACGACAAATTTCCGAAGCTATTTTTAGGTAATTATATAAATTTAATAGTTTTAAATGTTCTTTAATTAAAGAAGCATGGAATTAACCATGGCCGCTTGAATCAACGATATCTGCATTACTTAGGCCGTCTGCACACGGAGCAACTCAAAAGAAACTGATAACCGACTCAAATCACAAACCAGTCCGTGATGAGTCGCAACCTATGTAATTGAATGGAGCCACGCACACGGCGCAACTGGTTACAAACCCGTCGGACGGGTTTGTAACCAGTTGCGCATACATAGGTTGCGACTCATCACGGACTGGTTTGTGATTTGAGTCGGTTATCAGTTTCTTTTGAGTTGCTCCGTGTGCAGACGGGCTTAAATTGAAGACTTTATGCTCACACGATAGATAAAATCTAGTTTTGAGTCATTGAGGTATCCCGGCAAGCTACAGCTTTCGATCGATACTTGAGATCTTCTATCGATTAGAATTCCTGCAATCCATTTTTTCAAGGAGTCGATACTAGTTCGCCGACTTTAAACAAGAAGTCAGATGCTTGCATTTTAGTTTTCACATTTACAGTCCAAAACAAGTATAAAGTCCTCTTAATACAACCTCACAAAGTAATACATGATTAAAATTAAACTAATACGAAAATCCCTTAAATTTCCCGAGGAAATTTACTGTGCAAAAAGGCAGAGGAAAATATATTTAGTATTACGTTATACTTAATGTATGTACTGGAGAAATTAACTAGGAATGAAAACAAGCGCAAAATAAGCACAAAACATTACGCAGAACTTAACTACGTAGTCTTAGAATTTTGTACAACTATCAAGTCTAATTTACTCAACAGTTAGCTTATAACGTCTCTACTTTCATACATTTTCCTACACCTAAAATAATTCACGCTAATTCCAGGAAAAGGACTTGAAAATTCCCTCTTTCGGGACAGCCTTACGCCAATGAGCCATGTCAAAATCTTCAAGCCGGACGCAGTCATTAGCATGTCGGCTGTCGGCACTGATGGTGCACGCCAATCACCACTGAGACTTCAGGCATGGGCACGGAAAATCTGTCGAATCCATAAAACTCTGAAATTATTCTCCTGATACTTTAATAATATCACATAAGGAGTGGTTCTTGAATTCTTATTAAAAATAATTATTACTAAAAATAATTTGCGCCTGTGACTATAGAAGGTTTCTAATATCGAAGTTTATTAGTTCGTGGGTCTTGTGGAAAGATTGACTTATTTTTACCGGTCATTGGTTGCTGACCTTTGCTATGAAATTGTTTTTGTCAGCCCTGTGGGGCAGTCATCCCGAAAAGCCCTTCCGTGTGGTGGTAGTTGTTCGAGGGAGGGAACGAACCCACCTTGGTGGTTGCTTGGTCGAAATTGTGGTGGCGCCTGGCTAAATCGGACTCCGACATTTGCAGTGCCGTAAAACTGCCCCTTCAGGTCTGGAGTCAGTGAACATAACAGTGAACCTCAGACAGTGAACATACGAAATAACATCGCCAAGATAAGTCTACCAATGATAAGCACAGGAACGGGATTCGAACCCGAGTCCATCACGTTGCTAACCCCTATACAATGTACAGAAGGTAGGTTATCGAACTTAACTGAGGAATTTTGGGCAAAAGTTATCCAAAATAGAGAAAGGGGTGGTCCACTTTTCCGCGGGTTCCAAACGATTTTTCTCCCTATTTTGTGTTTTGCCTGTTACAGGAGGTTGATTTTTAGGTTCACGTTTTATTTTTTTGCATGTAACTAAACACGGCTTGAAAAAACCTCATAGCTTTCTAAGTTATCCTAATCGTACACAAACTGATCCAAATAGTCAGTCGGATCCTTTATAAAAATATCCCATCTCTGTAATAACAATAATCTCAATACAGGAACAAGTAATATTCGAGTTCGTTTTCTTTGTTAATCTTTCCCAGACTAACAAATTGATCTGCTTGAAAAGCCTTCACTTCATGGGTTTAATTGTATAAAATTTATGAGTGCTTTACAAATACTGTATGAGGGTTTTAAGAATTCTCCCAAACGCAGCACACAGATGATCCTAGTGCTTAGATAACTGAGTCCACCACTGTTTGCTCTCGCCGTGGGGTGGTTGATTCCCCTAGATGTCTCTCGATGTCTCACCAAGAGGTGCTCCCGTTGCACTTAACAACCAACAATGTCGAAGGACAAAAGGGTAAAGAACGGGATGATGAGGTATTTGATGCAGTATTTTTGAAACGTCAGCATTAAAGGTAGCCGAGAACATTCCCTTGGTTAAAGTCCCAGTTTAGTATGGCATACGCAAGAGATAATTATTTTGAGCACGAACGATTCGTATCTTCTACACTCGATTAACGAAGTTTCACACCAGTTATGAGAAAACTTTTTCTCTCTCTGACGGTTATCGTACATTTAAATAATTGCACTGAAGTTGTAAAATGACGTTTTAAAGTTTAAATTATTATAAAAAAAAATTCTGATACAGAAATATTGAAAAAGAAATAATTATAGGTTTTTTTTTTTTAAAAAAAGGAATTAAAGCTGCGCAAAAATTCCAATAGTGAACTTCTGAGGTAAATTTCATTTTACATCTTCTTGCCAGTTTGAAAACCATTTGTTACTACTCCTTCAGTACTCCCTGGCCCGCATCGACTAATTAATAAAATCCAAGTGTAAGATAAACTCGCCGAATAATCGGGAAATAAGGAGCTGAAAGGGGAGCGTTGAAACTGCTTGTTGATGAAAGACGACGAACTTCCCTTTACAGGGAGAGTCGAGGAATCAGACTGGCGGCAAAAAAACATACCAATAGATTTTGATGACGGAAAACAAACAGATTACACAACTCATCATGAATCCCCATTTCCTCCCGGCGGAATCTCGCGAGCTAAGTGTCGGTGCTTCGACACGAAACAGTCAATAGATGCGCATTCATTAGTTTAATTTGGATAATATCACCCCGAAATGCAACGAGGACTTCTGGTTTTTTTCTATCGCGTTGCCATTACGAATCGCTATTAAGCTCCTTAATGGCAGCCCGGAAAGCGAATTCCCTCTTCCGGTGAACGTATTAAGTGTCCCATGATGGATGCCAACAAATCTCGCCAGGATCCCAGTGGCCGATCAACAGGGTAATAATCGTTTGTCGGGGGGAAGGAGACAATTATTATTGGGAGATCAGGAGGGGGAATAAAAAGTAATACTTATTTCCCTACCCATCGGATGCGACCGCGAGAAATTAAGATTATAGTCTTGGCCTTCATTATCTTCTAGCGACAGAAGATGCAACGATTCTACTTCCCGGATTCATGGTTTCTGCTATAACCATAGACCATAGGAACATGTGATTAACTGTGTTACCTAGGCCATCGACTTCTAACACAGATATTTCATGAGGTTGACAACGGAGAGCGAAAGTTCCACCGAAATGAGAAAAGGAATGTTTGTTTTTTAATATCTTCGGAAGCGTAAATTGCAACACAAAAGTGAAACAGAGAGTTTTATGGTCAGAAATTTGGAGGGTGAAATGAAGAGTTCTTAATGAACGTCTCCAGGATCTTCGTTTCTGCTATAAAATTCTGCTGGCACTTGATATACCCGTTTTGGAATCAGGGTGTTCGCTCTTTGACTTCTTGGAGGGTTATTAGAGTTGAAACAAGGACTTGCAAACTATACGACGAATGTTAAGATTATAGTCACAAATGAATGAGATCTTGTCATGATAAACCCATAGCACTGGGAATTTCAGTTTGAACTGTATATGATAAACGTTCTGTTGACGTGTTAAATCTTTCCGACAACTGGTATACGTGCCTACTAGCTTTGATACCTTACCAATTTGTAAGGAGGCGAATGATTATCACATTTAGCCGAGTACAATTGACATGTGGCCATCTTCAGTGTATAGCCAAGATCTTTTTCCCGTAGAACCGCAATTCTATGATTTTTGAACTGTTAACATCTATACCAGTGGTGGCCAAACTTTTGATCCCTAAGGGCGACCTGTAATTTAAACTATAGGCGGCGGTCTACCAACATCGTATGTGTTGAGTGATCATAAGAAATTTAGTAATTTAAAGCCGGAAATTAGTTTAAATTTAACATAATCATAGATATTACTAATATTCAATATCAAGTTATTTTAATAAGACAAAAAAAGTTTTCTTCTTACAAACTAATTAGTTTATAAATAAAACATGTTCTTTTATTTTCTTATTAATGCGAACAATATTATTGTAAATTAATTTTAACTATTTTTATTTCGTATCAGAGGACGCTCTGTAAACATGACATTGCATATTTTCGGCAATCTTTTCATGCTGTGGTTCATATATACTTATAGCTATTCGTAAACATGCTGCCAAATGGTCATCTGTCAAACGGGAGCGATGTTTTGACGACACGTCGTCTCTGTCGGACAGTTTGTCTCGCATGATATGAGACGAGGAACTGAGATGTTTACATATCAGACAGGCGGTCAACTAGGAATAGTTACGCGGTCGACCAGTCGACCGCGGTCGCCGCTTTGGCCACCCCTGATCTATACATTCTGGCGAGTCATTGCCCAAATACCTTACTTGAAAGTAAACTGAGAGTGGAATTCTTTATGGTATCAAAACGGTATCTTCCAATCAACCTCCATTAGAAGCCCCTAAAAGTTTTCCCCCCTGACAAATACACCTGTAGCTAGGCATTTATAAAATAAAAATTGAATATAAGGGAAACGTATTCAGAATGATAGTCATGGTTGGATGTCTCTTTCATTAAAAATATTTAGCGCTTCGATTGTTAAGTCGAGGTTCCATTTGACGGGACTTGTTTGGATACGGAAGAGAGACTTTTATTGGTCGTTGTTTAAACTTTAAGAAATTGGGTCAGTTACAGATAAATTAAGATGCATTTTCAATTTGGTAAAATTTATTTAAAGGTCCAATCTAGTGTTGGTTTCGCAACTGATAGTATTCTAATTGAACAGATCTTTCAGGGAAATATTATCGAGAACAGAGGTTAGTGATTCATTTTATTCTCAGAGCTCTAAATATGTAGCTACTATGTGCGATACAATTTTGCAATATGAAAAGAAATAATCAGCGTAATGCTACACAGCATCTGAAAACATTTTTCAAAAGTCTTTAATAATTAAATATCAGAAAAGAAGTTTCTGAAATTCCCAATAGAGCATTGAGTCATTGTAGTGACAATCGAGTGCGACCCCACATTCTGATAATAAGGACTGATATTTGCAGACAAAAAAATTTGGAAATGCAATAAATCTGCAATTAGTTTTGAAAAATCTCATTCTATTCGCATTGTAGAATGGGAGGGATATGGATAAAATAAAATACTTAGAATCCCAAAAGATATCCATAAAACAAATTGAAACAAATTCGTACTTTAATAATGTATATTTGTACTTTAACGACGTATTATTTTTCGAATGACTACTGCACAGTTGTACGACTGATTGAATTCAAATTGAACGCAATTTTCTTTTCAAATAAAAAGTCTTGAAATGTGTGTTTTGCCGCATGCGCGAGTTCCTCGACTCAAAGGACCACAGGTTAAGAAATCATTTAAGACGGCTCATGAGTGATTTGAATTCTTCTACTTTCTATTCTACTATTTCATATTTAATTATATTATACTGGGTTGGTCAAAAAATTCGTTTGGTTTTGAAGTGAAAATATATGACGCATCTTCACCAATAACTGTATTGAACAACGTATTCACCATCTTGTTCCACTACCTCCTGCCATCTTTCAGGAAACCTCGTAATTCCATCCATCCAGAAATGTTTATCTTTCTGAGCAAAGAAATGGTGCATTTTGCAGTCTTCCAGGGAATTTTTTTCCTCTAAGGGAAATTTGAGAAGACTGAAACAAATGAAAATCCGAAATGGCTATGTCTGATAAATACGGCGGATGAATCCGAACTTGACAGCCAAACTGTGACAGTTTTTGCCTCTGGTCATCCAAGAAACAGGAGTTATCCTGATGGAAGATGATGCCGCCTTTTCGTTTGACTCATTACGGCCGCTTTCAGTTGGTCTTGTGGCATCACGATAGGTAATTAAGGCAATTCTCTGGGGCTTTTTTAAAATTACTACTATTGAATTCATGACCAAGAAAGACAGAGTCCTAATTATAATGATAAGGCCAATTTTAAACAAAAACTTAACAAGAAGATTTATTTACAAAAAAATTAAGCATTAGACAATTACGACATATTCAATGAATTTAAGTGCAGATTCAAAGCGTACGCTCTCAGACCCATGGTCTCCACAGGAGCTACTAAAAAACACGTCTGCTCTAATCGATGTTACATTACAATCTTCAACTCTCGGCTTAAAAACTTCGGTGGAGGCCGCCTTCTTAAAAAATGCTTTCCCAAAACCGGGGGGGGGGGGGGCGGCAGATTATCGGCTGACAGCTCTTCTGAACGCCGAAACTATTACATTCCAGTGACAAAGTCGCATAGAGCTACCACTAAGAAAGACAGCTTTACGACGATGGTTGGAGACGCTTGTTTGAGAACCCGATATGCATGGGCTTAACTTTCAGGCCAAAACTCTGGCGGCATTTGTAGGTATCGTTTTTTAATCCCCCACGTGTTCAAAAACGGAGGGAACTGGAAAATTGTATTCCCCAAAAATATGCAGCTGGTCCGTGGGGTGTGAGAACGCACTCCCGTAAAGGCATGACGTCACAGTCTAAATGAGAGCAATACTTGTTCGAAACAACCGTCTGTTTTTCCAGGAGGAGCTGAAAACATATCCAATCCAACCCTATACAAAACCATCACCTTATTTGGATGGCTTTGGGGTGGTTCTTCATTTCATACGCCCCACGAACTCTTCCATTCCACATAATTGTATAGTATCCACTTTTCCTCACCCGTCATAATTTGTTAACCGATTTCGTTGCATTTTATTACAGAATCGCATGCCAAGGTACCGTCCAAGTTACCGTCAACCGAAACATCAGAGGGGTTAACATAACCAAGCAGGTGCAAAGGATATTTAACGCTTGATTAGGATATTTTGAGTATCTCCCGCGTGGTACAACTTTCATTATTCTCTATTAATGTCTAGATTGGATCACTTTCAACTGCCACTGGTCTGACCGACCTTGGAGCATTGTCCAGTGAGAAATGTCCAAGTCGAAACTTCTGAAGCGACTTTCCAAACGTTCCATACTCTGGCCAATTTTTTTTCTTTTGGAACGAAGTTCTTTTACGCGGCTTACAGTAGAGAGAACTGGCAGGAATCGTCACGTAACGAAAAAGCGTTATGCCCCCTTCATAAGAGCTTTTTCTCAAGGACTCTGTGGCTGAATGGTTATCGCATCGGACTACGGAGTATCGGACTATCGCACTACGGAGCGAGAGGTCCCTGGTTCAAATCCCCGCACAAGCGCTGGCCGTTTCTACTCATTCTTGGAATAGCTTAGTATATATATATATATATATAATCAATCGAAATCTACATATTAAATCACGTTTAGAGTTGAAAAGATAACGTAAGGAACTTTGTTCCTGACGGGGGTCCCCGACCGTACAATTATTTATTTATTTTTTATGTGTGTGTGTTTGTGCGTGTTTTAGTTGCGTTTTTAGCTGTCTGGAAATAGTAAATCAAATAATGGGAAAATAGTTACATAAAAATTCCATAATTTTGATAATTTTTATATGTTTTAAGTCTTACGTTTTTAAAATGCACTCTGATGAGACATATGTCACAACACAATCTAATAAAATTGTTTCGAATGACGTTAAATTCAATAAATTGCTAATAGAACCCCCTCTCTCTCTCTCTCACACACACACACACAAATAAAAAATAACGAACTTTTTGACCAACTTATTAGGTGTTGTCATTCACATGCTCGTAAAGATCCTGGGAACTTAAAAGTTTCCAATAGATTTAATGGGAAACTAATGGGTACAACTAGTTATACAAATCCAGTTTTACAACTAAACAGAATTGGTGCAAAATTTCTTCAAAAATTCAATGCTACATGCCCTTTTTTGGAAAGCGAATTTTTTAGCCTGTAAAACTGCTTTTTCCTTCATAATAGTGAAGTGAAAGAAAAGCTGCGTATCTAGTATAATCTTTACAAAAGCCGTTCTCCTTACACATGAATGCAAGTGACAGGGCACAGTTTAAGTGCTGTGGAATGATGACACGTCAGTGTTTAATTTTAGAAAGCGTATTTGCATAGGATTCTTTTACAGAGCTCTAAAGTTTCTCAAATCCTCACACTTTCAAGCAACCTTCATATTGTCTGAATTTTTTTGAGCCTGTAGATATTTTTAAAGATTTTTAACTATATCTACCAGAAAAGCAATTATACTGGCAGCTTTCTAAATCATAAACTTTCGTTGTAATATACGAGAAACCACAGCGTCGAAGACATGTAAAACAGCGGAATATTGTTAACCTTTTCCTTACGTGCTGGGATAACATGAATCCCAAGAATACGAGCCCAAGAATGAATATATATATATATATATATATATATATATATATATATATATATATATATATATATATATATATATATATATATATATATATATATATATATATATATATATATATATATATATACAGTGGAATCACGATCTATCGTTTTTCAAGGGACCGACTGAACTGAACGATAAATGCGGAAAAACGATAGATGCGGGAACATAACAAAGCAATATGATCGACGGGACTATATAAAACAAACGACACATACGGGAAAACGATGATTCGGAGAACGATCGATCGAGATTCCACTGTATATATATATATATATATATATATATATATATATATATATATATATATATATATATATATATATATATATATATATATATATATATACATACATATATATATATACATATATATATATACATATATATATATATATATATATATATATATATATATATATATATATATATATATATATATATATATATATATATATATATATATATATATATATATATATGCACACATATAGATAGATAGTAAAAGTTTTTTAAAGTTCTTGAAAGAAAATATTCCGATTTTTGTAAAGAGCAAATTTCTTTATATGAACCTGCAAAGGGAAATGTTTCTGTATAGAATATTTGTTCGGAAGCGAGAGGATACGCTCGCGATGTATTCGAGGTCACTTCCCGACGCAACAGGTAATAATCATCAAGCGCAACAATAATTATGTTCTTGAGTGGGGGAAAGGGAAGGAAATCGATTAGCAGACGAGGAGAGCCAAGATGCCAGATGAATGGGGAGAGGAGGGGAAACCGCAAATAAAGAGAATTGACGGCCTCCCCTAGAGGCCTAATGGAATCGAGAAAGTGACGCTTTAGTCAAATGTGACTATATGCACACTACAAATATATTTTCAATTCAGAATTGGGGTTAGAAAGTAAAATTTAACCCTTTTAAATCCACTACTGCAGTTAATTAAAATTATATTAAAGTTTCAAATGAATGAAATTATAATTTTTGAATTCTAATCATTTGCATATCTCACTTCCGCTAATGCATGTTGTAAATTTCATGTTATTTGCATGTTTCCTTCAGGGTGTTGCATTTACAGTGACCAGCAGTGTATATATGTATGTATATATGTATGTATATATGTATGTATGTATATATATATATGTATGTATATATGTATGTATATATGTATGTATATGTATATATATATATATATATATATATATATATATATATATATATATATATATATATATATGTATGTATATATATATATATATATGTATGTATATATGTATGTATATATGTATGTATATATATGTATATATATATATATATATATATATATATATATATATATATGTATGTATATATATATATATGTATATATATATATGTATGTATATATATATATATATGTATATATATATATATATATATATATGTAGGAAGGAGTTAGTACTCCTTCCTTTAGAAGTGAATCATTAGACTTAATTATTTTGAACATTTAATTAAACTAGACGATGTTTACAAGACAGGACTAACACTTAGTATGAAATTAAAAAAAACAACGCATCAACAGAGCTAAACATCGGGAGCTTGCAGAACAACACATCCGCTTAAAGTCCTTCGTGCCGCAGTAGTAGGAGTGGAAGTTGTAGTAATAGTTCAGTTGTGTTGCCAAACTCACTCTCACACGGCCGTTCTGACTTTCCAGACGTCCGCGGCTGGGTTGTCAACAATAATTCTGAAAAGATAAAAAAAAAAAGAGCAGAAAAAGGAAAAATATTTCAAAAAATCAAGCAGTGTTCAACACAGTGGTATTGGTGTTCAGTTTCTGCACCACTGTTTCATTTTGTCCGCTGCAGTTGATGTTATGGTTGGACCATCGTGATGTCCTAACTTTCGAACTTCGTAACGATCGTTGGGGTTGATGTTCGTGATCTCATATGGTCCGAAGAACTTTGGTCGGAGCTTTAATCCGGTTCCAAATTGAGTTCGTTGTATTGCCACTTTGTCATCGATCTTGTATTTACGAGCTGGTTTACGCCGTTTCTTATATTGTCGTATGTTTTCTTTCTGTTTTCCAGATTTTCGCGAGGACAAAATGCAAAGAATAGAATTCGAAATAATTTCTTGAACTAATTTCTTAAGTTGAGGGAGGGGGATGAAAAATTCACGAGAAACAATTAATTCGGTTTTTTGTGAAGCAAAATGACCTTGTGAATGGGCGTTTAGCACTATTTCTTTCTGCATCATTTGTGGTACTACTAAAAGTTCGGCATCCTGATGAAGTTTATAAAGAATTCCGTTTTTAACAAAAAATTCATCAGAAGGTGTAGATTCAAGCATAGATTTAATTTGAGATATAAATTCATCCTGGTCTTGGGCATTTTTCACCTTTTGAGTGATATCATTTGAGGTAATTACAAGAATGGGGTTACGACATAAAGCATCAACATGTTTCATCTGTCTACCGGGTCGATGACAAACTTCATAATCAAAGTCTTCTAACATCAATGCCCATCGAGCAATTTTAGCTGGTAGGTCTTTTTTGTGCATCGTTTTTTGGAAAGCATCACAATCGGTGATAATTTTAAATTTTGTTCCCAACAAGTAGTTTCGAAATTTTTTTAGCGCTTCAATAACGACAAGAACTTCCAGTTCATAACTATGATATTTTTCTTGTTGAACTGTAGTTTTACGGCTAAAATAATGAATAGGATGAAACTGTCTATCATCGGATTGTTGCAAGAGCACAGCGCCAAAACCTAAGGAGCTGGCATCAGTGTGGAGTTCTAATGGGTATCCCTGTTGAAAAACATGAAGAACTGGGTTTTGTGAAAGAATGCCTTTCAGTTGTTGGAAAGCTGCTATTTGTTCAAGGGGTTTGGGAGCTTCAATAACTTGAAATTTTGGTTCAACCTTTTCACTTTTGACGGATTCATTCTCAAGGGCATCATCATCGGCATCAAATATTTTTGGTTCAAGAGTTGCTTTGATAGTTCCAATATCAAAAGCATTATCATCATCGTTATCATGAAGCAAATCTAAATCACTGGCATCAGCATCATCTAAATATTTTCCATCATCATTATCATGAAACAAATCTAAATCATTGGCATCATCATCATCATCATCACGTTCAAAATCAATTGGATTATCCATTTTCTCTACCCTAGAAATCTTATCTTGAGTAGATGTTAGAGGTTTTTCAGACATGCATATTTGGCCCTGATTTTGAATTTGTTTTTCTACAATTTTCTGTTCCGCAAAAGGGAGTCGTCGAGAACGTTGATTTACGGGGATTTCATCTTGTAATAAAATAGTCCTTTTAATTTCAGTGTCTTGAACTTTATGGGGTTTGTAGGAAGTAACGATATTTTGAACTTCCTCACGAATTTCAGAATTCAAAATGTGTGAAAGATCAAATGGGAAAGCTTCGTCATCAGGAATATTAGCAATATTAACGAAGATGTTATTATCAAGAGTAAAACGAATACCGTCTTCATCAAATGTAAATTGGGTTTGCTGCAAAAAGTCGATTCCGATAATCACATCAAAAGGAATCAAGTCATCCTCTAGAACATGTATTTTAGCAGGTAAAGTAATGGTTTGAATTTCGATGGAATCCTGAAAGAATCCGATGCTGTGAACTTGGTTTTTGCCTATTCCTGAAAAGGGAATGTTGGTGGGCTGCAATGGTGGCGAACCAATTCTTCGATAGGTTTTCTCATTGATGAGGGTTGCCTGTGACCCAGTGTCACAGAGTGCTGTCAATTGAATTCCTGCAAGTTGAATGTCAACATGCATGGGATTTTTCGATGAAGTTTCAGGAGAAAGTGCATTTACAGTTTTATCAGAAATAAGTTTTTGAGAATCAGGTTTTGGTTTAGAATTTCGATAACTTTTAGGGCAATTAGCATGAACATGACCAAAACTTTTACATCCGTAGCATTGTTTACCATGTGACTTATTCAAACATTGGTTGCTTTTGTGACCTCTCAAGCCACAGGAAAAACATACTGGCTGTGTATTTGGGCTACGTGTATTATCGACTTTCACATTGAGGTAGAAAGCATCAATTTTTTTCTGATTATTTTGTCTGAAATTTTGTGATCTGTTAAAGATTTGTTCATAAATTTTCAACTTTTCCTTAAATTCAGGGACGGATTTACAACCGTAAAGAATAACTTTATTGTTTGTTGAATCAGGAATTCCGTTTATGACATACTCAAACAGAGAGGAGTCATCGAGAGAACCTTTGTGTGCCAAATCTCTCATAGCTAAGAAATATTCTTGTAGGGTTTCAAACGGTTTCATACGTCGAGATTCCATTAATTTATGTAACTGAATACCGTTAATTTTGTCCGAAAATTCGTCTAATAAATGGTGCTTCAATTGTTCCCAATTTGTAATTCCACGAATAGACCTAATTAAAGTTTGAGCGGGACCAGTTAAACATTTTCTAACAAAAGTAATTTGGTGAATTGGATTGTTTATCTGATATAAACAAAAAAGTTCTTCAACGTCAGATATAAAATTCTCAACACTGTAATTATCACGAGACGAGAAAGGTTTTATTAAATCAACAACGTCTTTCAGACTAAACAACTGGAAAGAGAGATTCGCAGTTTCAACTGAAGGCAATGAATTTTGATCTGATTCACCAACGGAAATGTGTGTATTTTGCTTATTCGAAGATTCTTTTGCGTCAATGGTGGGGGAAAAGGGAGATCTATTTTCCTCTATAACGCTGTTAGTTTGGGATGAACGTGCACCCGGAAGTGAGTCATCATTCACTTCGCATTCCGAAAGATCAGAAAATTCTGCTTTTAATAACGATAAATCACTAAGACTCATAAGAATGGTATTGGCACATTTGTCTGGGTCAGTTGAAAATTCTAAATGAAGTAGATTACAAATAGAAATCAAGTCTTTAAGTGAAAAATCTTTAAGTACTTTCTGTTTCGTTGCTTCTAACACGAATGGCTGTTTAAAACCTGTAAATTTACGTAATCTGGTACGATTTTGTCTGTCGCCGTCTGTACCAAAAATTAAACGATGTAGAACCTTTATTTGATTCGTACCACCAATTTTTAATGATTTTGCAATATTGGGGTAATCGTTGAGAGTAGCCATAACTATATACTAGGTTCAAACAATTATAGTACACAAATATACAAATATTCAAAACCAAAATCAATAATTATAATACGTAGTTACTCAAATTCAAAAGTAGAAAATAATATTTCAAATCGAAATTTTTTCAAATACCAATTCAATAATAAAATATTGATTCTCAAAATATGCATCAAAATAAGTAATCTTTAAAACAGGTTTTGTTCAAGAAAACAAAATTATGAACTAAAATAAGCATCAAATATCAAATAATAAGTTCTTCAAAATAATTTCTCTGGTTGAAGAAAACAGATGACGTAAATTTAGATATGTATCAAGTTAGATATTACTTCAGCAAAATATTCATCAAATTAATCTTCAAAATAAATCACTGTTGAAGAAAATAGAGGATGTAAATGCAGCATCAAAATAATAGTTAAAGTTCTAATGTTAAAAGCATCAAAATTGGGAAATCGAAAGTATCAAAATTGTGAAATCGAAAGCATCAAAGCATTCTGCAAAATAAAAAATATTCTCGCAAGAAAGCAGCAGAATTAAGTTCAACATCAAAGCGCATCAAATAAGCAAAGTTGTCATCAAATAAACATTCGCTTCGTCAAAATTATGCATCAAAATAATAATATAATAATCTTCAAAAGTATTCAATTCGCGATCTTTCAAAATATATATTATGTTGTGGTCTGTTCAAGGAAACAAGATTCTTCAAGTTAAATGTCGAAATTTTCATCAAATCATCAAATAATTTCATCGAAATAGAATTCTCTTCAAGAAAACAGAAGTGATAAATTCAACGTCAAAGACCATCAAAAATGAATTTAGCATCAATTAAATTCTTGCATCAAAAGAACGTTGAAATATCTTTCAGTTTTCTTAAATCATCAATAAGTTGAGAATTCCCTTAATCATCAAAATTTTCTTGAACAAGCGTCAACGTATGCATCAAATAATTTTAATATGATCCAAGTTACTTACAATTCTGGTTTTGGTTCTCATCATCCCATCAGAGTATCATCAGAGTCCGTGGCACATCACTTTGGCTTTCGCTTTCGATATCCAAATCCAAAATGACAGACAACAGTAATCCAGTCGAAATCAAGTCGAAATCAAGTCGAAATCAAGTCGTATCATCGAAAGAAAATAAAGTTTTTTTTTTTTTTTAAGTTCAGCATGCTAGGGGTATTTTTCGAGTCCGAGGGCCGAGCACCCATGTAGGAAGGAGTTAGTACTCCTTCCTTTAGAAGTGAATCATTAGACTTAATTATTTTGAACATTTAATTAAACTAGACGATGTTTACAAGACAGGACTAACACTTAGTATGAAATTAAAAAAAACAACGCATCAACAGAGCTAAACATCGGGAGCTTGCAGAACAACACATCCGCTTAAAGTCCTTCGTGCCGCAGTAGTAGGAGTGGAAGTTGTAGTAATAGTTCAGTTGTGTTGCCAAACTCACTCTCACATATATATATATATATATATATATATATATATATATATGTATGTATATATATATATGTATATATATATATATGTATGTATATATATATATATATATATATATATATATATATATATATATATATATATTTATATATATACTTGCATATATACATACATACATATATAACCCCCTTAATAGCCGTTCTTACAAAGGGAGTGTGAAATTACCCGTTCAAAAGAGAGAATCGGAAAAATAGGCCCCGTAAGCTAAAGGATATAGAATGATGAAACATTTCTGAACGTACAAGACATAAGCCTAATGAAACAGTAGTTGATGTGAGAAAAGAAGAATGAGATTTTTGAAAGTATATCAATTTAAAAAATAATTTACTTCTTACAATCATTATCGAGGTTAATCGAGAGTCTATTCAAATTTCAATAGATTCTTATAGGATATGGACTCCTGTCCGCAATCCATTAACGCAGCTAAATAATATTAAATTAAAGTTTCAAATATTGAAAATTTAACTTTTTGGGGGTTTATTCGTTTAAACCTGCATTTACCTTAAAATGAAAAGTTAATTAAGATTCTTCAGCTGAAGTTAATTAACAGTCTATTCAAATTTCTGGTATTTAAAAAAAATGTTTGATTTATAACTGCATTGTTTTGAGTCGAGATCAAACGTTGATGAATATTTTGTTCAAATTTAAGTGGAATAAAAATTTCTCGAATAATTTCCTCTCTAATATTTATCTCATACATTCAGTGATGTAGTCCTGTAAAATTCGAATTGAGTTTCTGGAGGATAATTTCTGTTCTGAGATAATGCATTTTGGAACAAAATGTACCCAAAAATTCATTAACAGAGTCTACTCGATTCGAATGGTGAGAGGTAAAATATTCTTTACTGTACCACATCAAAATTTGTGATAATTCTTCGATGTACCACATCAAAATTAGCCATGTATATTCATTCATAAAGTCGATCCATATTCGCTTCAGCTTTTGCGGGCTCAAAAATTTCCTTTCCATAAATTTTACCCGTGAAAATAAAATTACCTAATTTATTCATTATTTCTTATCCCTCGTCATTAGACCAATACATGCCTATCTCGGAAGGTGAATGGCTCTTGCAGTGGCTCCAAAGCGCTCATTCCCAGACACAACAAAATAGGGTTAGGGCATGATGGGATGTTACTAAAAATCGTGTTCCTGATGTGGTCAGTCCTTAATCTGGATGCGACCTCTCGAACGAGGACTGGGGCACTTCAACCCGACAGACCAAAAGTGATGGCGTTCATTATTGGAGAGTCAAAGTCCTTCGTAAGAAAAAAAAAGTGGCATTGGAAGAAGTTTTCCGTATTGGAGTCTGTTCATATTGATGGCGCGAAAAGAGCCTGTTGACTTATTCTGAAACAGCATGGACTCGGACGCCTTATTTTTAGCCGGAACTCGAATGGAATATTAATCGACTAAGAAAGCAGTGAAGGTATAAGTTTGGCTTTATGTCATTTTCAGTGAGATATCTGAGATATTCACGTGTGAACTCGATGGAAAGGGAAGGGTTAAATAGACCTAAAGGTGTAAATGCAAGTATATCTCCGTCCCGGCGTTAGCCACACGGAATTCAACTGATGTCTGGCCGCCACAACACAGTCTCCCCAGACGCCGACCCAAAAGATCGGAGACTAGGTCACATAGACCCCTCGAGTCCATTAAATAGCTACTAAATTTCAAATTAAGATAAAATTAACAATTTAATAGTAAATAATAATTTAAATTCCAGAATCCTGAGCCAGTTCCTGTGCTCCGCTTGAACCTAGTCACTGCTTTATTTCTTTAAACTTCAACAACAAAATTTTAACTACAATTTAGTTAACAATTCATAAGTGAACATTTAACTTCATATAAGTATATACATGCATAAAGACATCTGCCCTTACATAACAAAATATAAGCATTTATATACTGACATAAAAGCAACTGCTTTTATAAAACATAATTTAAACAATTATAAACACATTTACATACATAAATTAATATTTGTAAACCACGTATAGCAAACAAATTCACAATTCGCAATATCTATATTACTTACATTACTTTTACACATTCAGTTATTTAATATTTCAACAATTTCAAACAAATTATTCTATTAAATTCAATCAATTTTCAAGTTAATTACTTTTACAAGCCATATAATTCGATATTTCATAGCATACTATATTAATTCATATATTGTTTTAAAACACAAAGATAAGTACAAAAAAAAAACCCTCAACGGGAAAAAAAAGGGATGTGGACATCCATCAGAACCCCCACTATATCTTTTATTACTCTTTTACTATAATAGTCAACAAAGAGTTTGTGTTTACTCCAGCTTGTGTAATCTGGGGGAAATCTTTCTCTATAAGCCTGTAGATCGATACATTCATAGATGCAATGCTCTACAGTCTGTTTCTACACCTAAAGGTGTAAAGGTTAAGTAGTTCACGAGAAGCAGAATATCCCATGAAAATCCGACTGAACAAATCCTCTTGCAAAGTCTGCTTTGTTTGAGGAACCAAAATCTTGTAAATACAAAAACCAATGACATAGTGTTTCATGTTTTGGTTTTCACTGATTCGGAAATACGAATAAATACCATTCATTCAAAAGGATAATTCAAACAAATAGTACTTTTTCATGTAAAAAATCATTCCTTACACAATTTCAAAAAGCAAAAGGTATCTTTTCTGTTCTGACAAATATTTCCTGTTTCCTTTTGACCATACGTCGATGTACGTGGAACTCGGGTTTAACAATACACGTTCTAGTACATGTTTTTACTTAATGCGTTACTGCACATTCGTGTATATAGTTCGCGACAATTTCCACATCTGGCAAAAAGCCTGAGCACCTATTGGTGGACCATTTGCCAGTGAGGAATAAAATGACTGTATTGTTAACAAAAGATTGGAGATCAAACGTATAATATTATGCTGTTCGGTTTGCATTCTTTTTCCAACTGTAACGGAAAATTCGCTTATTCCGATATCATTTGCATCCGAGAAAAGCGGCAGGCTCCAACCGCCTTGTAGCCGACAAGTGCGAACAATGGGAGATATGTCGCGTTTAGTGTATTCAGTGATCTCGTTTTGTTCGCTGAAAGAAGAACCAGGAAAAGGCGGTCCGCGATGGAAGAGATTCGTGCGAAACCTTTTCACTTTTAAAAGCACGAAGATTTTCCAATTGGCACTGTCGTGAAACGCGATAACGAGGAAGGAAGTTTTCAGTCACATTTCAAACAGCATTTTGTTGGCGAGTTATTTTCTTTCTTTCTTTCTTTCTTTTTGGGTCTAGCTTTACGAAGGACAGATATCGAATACTGCTACGGAGAATGTTTATAATGGAAGTCATCCTGGCAGTAAAATTGGCACTGTCGTGAAACGCGATAACGAGGAAGGAAGTTTTCAGTCACATTTCAAACAGCATTTTGTTGGCGAGTTATTTTCTTTCTTTCTTTCTTTTTGGGTCTAGCTTTACGAAGGACAGATATCGAATACTGCTACGGAGAATGTTTATAATGGAAGTCATCCTGGCAGTAAAATTGGCACTGTCGTGAAACGCGATAACGAGGAAGGAAGTTTTCAGTCACATTTCAAACAGCATTTTGTTGGCGAGTTATTTTCTTTCTTTCTTTCTTTTTGGGTCTAGCTTTACGAAGGACAGATATCGAATACTGCTACGGAGAATGTTTATAATGGAAGTCATCCTGGCAGTAAAATTGGCACTGTCGTGAAACGCGATAACGAGGAAGGAAGTTTTCAGTCACATTTCAAACAGCATTTTGTTGGCGAGTTATTTTCTTTCTTTCTTTCTTTTTGGGTCTAGCTTTACGAAGGACAGATATCGAATACTGCTACGGAGAATGTTTATAATGGAAGTCATCCTGGCAGTAAAATTGGCACTGTCGTGAAACGCGATAACGAGGAAGGAAGTTTTCAGTCACATTTCAAACAGCATTTTGTTGGCGAGTTATTTTCTTTCTTTCTTTCTTTTTGGGTCTAGCTTTACGAAGGACAGATATCGAATACTGCTACGGAGAATGTTTATAATGGAAGTCATCCTGGCAGTAAAATTGGCACTGTCGTGAAACGCGATAACGAGGAAGGAAGTTTTCAGTCACATTTCAAACAGCATTTTGTTGGCGAGTTATTTTCTTTCTTTCTTTCTTTTTGGGTCTAGCTTTACGAAGGACAGATATCGAATACTGCTACGGAGAATGTTTATAATGGAAGTCATCCTGGCAGTAAACTGTTGCCAATGTTGATATCTCCAACTCGAAATATTTGCTGGAAAATACCTGCTGTATTTGTGGATCTCTCCGTGACCGATATCTATATATTTAAGTTGCTAAGCCGACTTTTTGGGCAGTTCGTGAGAAAAAACTACTGCATCCATTTACTTCATTTTAGTCTTAAGGGGACTCACTACCCTTAAATCTTTAAAACATTCGATTTTTTGAAAAAAATATATGTTAAAGCCTGATCATTTCTGAACAAAATAAAGCAAACCACATGAACATATTCCGCTTAGTTTCGGAGATATCGGTATTCTAAACATTTAATTACTGATCAAGTTTATGGTAAGAAAAATTTTAGCTCATTTTTCTCAAAATGTAACTTTGCATCATTCCGCAACTGATATCTCAAAAACTATGAAACATAATTCCGTGAAATTTTCATCACTGCATAATCGTGTTATTTTATTGCGTCTGAACTAGAATTATTGCAATCGCTGCGTATTTTGTTATTTGTTCAGGGGTAAATTAATGCAAAAAATTGAAGGAAATTTTAAGTATATTTTGAGCAATTTTAAAAAAATTGAAAAAAATATTTTAATGTCGAATGTTTTATGTTCGATTGTATTTTGAATTATTTATTTTAAATATAAAACGGGAATTATACATTTAAGTGTAAAATTAATTTCATAGTTCTGCGCTCGAGCCAGTATACAATAAAAATGCTTAAAAAACAAGGTATATCTAAAGCATTTTAAAAAAATTATTTAAAATTATTTGGAGTGTTTAAAATTTGTTTATTAAAATAAATATATCAATTAATCATATACATAAAATTTGTAAAAAATGGGAGTCAATTGAAATAGCTACAAAGAGTGAAAAGTATGAAAATATGCCTTATTTCCTCGACTTAAGGGTCGTGATTCCCCTTAAACGAAAGATTGTATTTTGTAGATTTGTCAAATTTGGTTTTTGTAACCACAATTTCTATTAATGAGCGATAATTTACAATTAAAAATTGATTTCTGTGCATGCCCAGTGGCATGTTTAAATCTGTCTTTAGAAACTCACTGTTTCTGCGCATGATCAGTGACCTGTTTTATTCATAAACACGTTTACACCGAGGAGTCTCTCTAGATCTCTCTCTGCCATTTTTATTTTTATGATAATTATGTTCGTGAAATATAAGATTAAACCTCATGAAAATTGTTTATTTTGCGCTCTTTAATGAGCGATAATTTACAATTAAAAAAAATTGCTTTCTGCGCAGGCTCGGTAGCATTTTTAAATCTGGCTTTAGATACTCACTAAGCACGAGGTCGCTTAAACACATTAATTTGTTTCTGCGGATTATTATGATTTTCCAACATTTGGAAATTATGTGTTGAGTATAATTTGTGTATTAGTACATTTATTTACTACTATCGGCCCGTCCCGACTTTGTCCGGGTTGAACAAAATATTATACCAATAAATTTCCAGTTGATAGCCAATAAATTGTAAATATTTTTTTTATCTTAATAATAACCTAAATAATACCTTAAATTAATATTACGTTAGTTAATAATTAAAATTAATTTTTAAAAGAAAAAGATGTGCCGGAGAACAGCTAAGTTCGAACCGCTAGCGTCAGAACAGAAGCCCACCGCGATAGCACCACGCTAAGGATCGTTGAAATCCTCGGCACATAAAGCGGTAGAAGACAGTAGCGGAAACAATGGAGATTGTTAGAATTAAACCCCTAACTTTCTTTCTACTGATCAGATATACATAATATATAGCCTATGTCCATCTGGAATAATATACCTTTCAAACAGTGAAGGAATTTTTCAAATAGGTGCAGTGGTTCTGGAGATTACCCTCCACATACAAAATCGCTCTCTCTTTATATATAAGTATAGATTACTATCTAGCCGTCATGTTTTGACGGGTATCAACTAGTTTAGAATTAAGAAAACTCTCCAGAAACACTGAAGATGTTCATTTTTCTGTGTCACATCCTGCTATGTAGTATGTCCTTTCTCTTCCTTAACACTGGATCGTTTAAATGTTGCAGAAGTGGGTTTGAGAATTAAACAGAAGATATTATCGCAATTTAGACTCTTTTAAAATTAACAAAATTATCTGAAAACTCCGCTCTCTTGCACTCCGACACTAGACTCGGGTCCCTGGGGACCAACAACATGAAATTTAGAAAATAATATCGAACCAATCATTAACGGATTTTACTAAAACAGTTTGGATACGGTTTTACTGTGCAAGTATTACAAAAAATTACCACTTTGCTAAATTATTCGCTATTCATAGCCCAAATATTTTTGATTTTGTACTGTAGCACTTTTTGCAGAAATTTCCGATTTTATGCATTACCCCTTGATTTTCCGAATTGGTCTTGTATTAGTTGTATTCGTTTCTTCATCCCTGCATCTCGTTTATACTTTGCATACTCTCACCTGTACGAAAAGTCGACCACAATCGGCGTAGAGCTTAATTTGTCAAATTCGACTTGTGGCGTTTCAGGTACCGGAAATATCTGTCTTTGTCTGTAATTGACGATTTCCCTTTTATGTTAATCCCAAATAAAAGAGACTGGAGGTTTTTTTTAAAAAAAACAGTTTCAGCGTTTGTCAAATGCCACCAAGAAAATATTTTTCTGTAATGTTTTACCTCCTGGCACACCATTAATTTCTCTACCGTCTTCCTAGAAATATGCTTTATATTTAATTATATTTTGAATTTAAATAATAATAAATTTATTTTTATGGTTCAGCGAAAGAGCTAATTACTACATGATTCTGGTTACAGGTTACAAATGCAGATATGAAGATAAAAATCAAATCATTTCAGAGAAGCATTGTTTTTACGCATGCCTCTTTATCAGGGGAATTTTAAGTACCGAAAATATTGTTTCCTAGCATTTTTCAAATTTTACATTGTTTTGATTTAATAATTTTAATTTAATTGTATTTAAACATGCCCTCGAAATAAAATACTGTTTCACGAAAAAATGAATACAAAGTGATTTAACATCTTAACTCACTAGAACGCTAAATCAATGAGAAATGCACCACAGTAAATAAATTGGAAATAATTTAATGTTCCTTGGGCGGCCCGGTACCATTTGATTCACGGACCGGTACCGGTCCGCGACCCGGGGGTTGGGGACCACTGATCTAGCGCACCTTGATCGGAACTAAATGGCCTATAAGAAGATGTAAACAGACATTTACTGCAAACATATGTGTCATATTCAATTTAAAATGCAGAAGTGAAAATGCTGTATAGTTGGGGAGAAAAATAATCTAATAACAGTGAATGTTTTCAGTCGTTTTTATGTCATTAAAAAACCTTCAAACCTTCCCTTACAGCTGTTTATCGCTGAAACAAGAACTCTGGTGAAATCGACGTTTTTAGAAAGAAAGCGAGGTTTAAACCTTAAAATTATGAATTATTGTAAAATATTTTTGTGAGATAATTCCTGTTTCAAGCAATTCATATTATTTTAACGAGGCAATTATATTTTTGACACTTCCCTTTACGTAATACGAATTAAGAATTTGTAAACGTAAGGATAACCAATGATTCATTTAAGAATTATGCTTGTCAATAGATTTGGTATTCCTTCTGATATGATAGTGACATGTTGCATGACAAATCTCATAATAATACGTTCCATTGCAAATCCCCCATACGTTATCATATTTCTGTTACAGTCTGCTGGCTGCAGACGACGACTTTTTTTTCGTTATATGTACACTCTTCGTTCAACGGGCTAGCCTATAAATGAATGCTTTAAGATTATAAATGGACTCGAATCGTATAAAATTCGGCAGCATAAAAAAAAGCAATCAGAAAATTAAAATATAAAGTTGAGGGGAAATCATAGTATAAACCTAATAAAAATATGAATAATAGGATTAATAAAAAAATCATAATGGAAATTATAGGAAAAACTGTAATGGAAATATAAAAAAGACATAGAAAGCGTAAAGAAAACAAAAAAAAGTGTGTTAATTGATAATGGAGATTATTATTATAATAGGAGCTATAAGAAAAACTGTAATGGAAGCCTTGATGTTCTCATTAAGACGTAAATAAAGAAAATGTTAAGAAAAAATTAGGAGAATCGATTGAAAAACTCAAACTGAAATGTATGAAGGAAGTTAATAACAAGTAGAAACATGAATGCCTTTCACTCTGTTTTATAATCATTATTCTCCATACGTGTACTCATAAGCCTAAAATTACCGAATACTCAATTTATGTTGAAACCTAACAAGTATAATGAAGTGTCATTGGAATTGGAGAACTCCAAATGATCTATAAACCTTTAAAAAGCGTTAACGTCATTTTGATTGCTTGCCGTATAAACAGCCCGGTATAGGCTAAGATGATAGTCAGTGTAAATAGATCAGGGTTAGTGATACTAAAAAAACATACTTTGCTAACCCTAGAACGCAAAGCTTACAAACTCAGACTGTCAATCTCCAAGTCCTCTAAAATGGTGGTTAAATTGTAGGATAGTCAGCAAAGAAGAGTACTGCTAAGAGCAGGGCCCGATTTAGAAAATTCTGGACTATAGGCACAACTCGGGATGCCCCCCCCCCTAACACTGATGTGGGCGTAAAATTTTCCAAAATTGACACAGAAAAAAAATAATCATGAATCATTGTGAAAGTACCATTTTACCAAGAATTGGCTATTTAAAGCGTAGAAGCCTAGAACATTATCAAATAACAGAAAGCAATACAACATATTAACTTCATCATTGAAATACCAATACAATGCAACCAGATAAACTTATTAATCCCTTATATACAATATAACATTTTGGACCCTTAGACCCGGTCCTACCGGGCCTAATGGAAAATTAGGGCTAATAGTAGTAGCCATCACCTTGTACCTAGCAGTCTCGCGGAGTATTGACATGGACAACCTCATCCAGAACCATCCATACACCTCTTTCATGGTCAAAGTTGCTGGAAATAGGCATATTATTGAGCGTTTCTGACAATGGAACACAAATGTTTCCCAGTGTGAAGGTTATGATTGGGGTGTCACTCTGTTGTGATTGACGCTACATCACAGAGTCCGCCTTTTGCAATACACTGAGAACCAAACACGCAGAAAGCGTCTTGTGCACTGCGAATAGGCGCACGCCTTTTGTCGCACGTTGGGAAGTAGTACAGTTTCCGCAAACACGGGTCGTCGATATATCGAGAAGTGGTTCACATGATCGCCAGTGCGACGTCGATAAGGTCAATCGAACACCGAGAGTGCCCCCGCCCACCGCCTTGGGAGGTTTTTCTTGTAGAGAGGACTGCGTACCATTCATCATTTTCGCATGCGCGTGGGGAGGGCAGGTTTTGGCTTCCCCGGGATTATTTCCATGCACCTGCTTTCCCATTTAATTATTATTTTACGAGCTTTTTATATTTTTTTTCATGCCTCTGGATGTATCGACGAACACCGGGCAGACTGGTCGGTAGAATGGAATCGAATAGTCGAGTGAAAGTGAATTTCTCATCGCGGTATTTAAAATAATTGATAGGCAGAGGTAAGTACGCATGCGTTCAGTTGGGCAGTTTGGCGCAGACAGTATAAATCTGACCGATGGATTACTTCAAAATCGGATCACTCTCGTAAAATTTCAGGTACGGTAAAATCTCGTTTATCCGAACTCACTGGGACCATAGGCGATCCAGACAATCGAAAATCCGGATAATATGGGTAATAAACAATAATATGGGCCGGATAATATGGGTAAAACCTTAACTAAGCAGACTTACCGTTTATTACGATACAAAACTATGTTTTGTAACAAAATGACATAGTATTGTTTACAAGACATTAAAAATATATAAAAATTACTTTTCACATCATTTCTTAACAAAGAATTGGTATGTCTAGCAAAGCTTTCTGAAACTCAACAAAAAGCATTTTATTACCATGATTTATTGTACAAGCTATGCAGGAACAAGGCGAAACGTTTCAACGTCACTGGCTACGTCAGTTTTTGTCTACTATAGATCACGTGATTATCGGGTGGCAGAAAACAGAAGCCGTTCCTATGCGTTTGCATGTGTTTTTGGACGATACCTTCATTTTGAGTTAAATAATTTAAGTTTGTTTATAAAATTCCTCATATTAGTTGCATGTAACATGTATTTTAACAATTTCTTTTCAATATTTCGCAAGGTTTAAGAGAATATAATCATTCTTTCATCGAGAACGATTATTATTATGTTGAGATATGTATAGATATCAGGGTAAGTTACTTCGGGCCAGCGTCTTGTATCGTAACTCCAGTCTTCCTCTGTCAACAAATACGGGTCACATACTGAATAAACCTTTCCGGGCTGTACCTGAATGTTTAATTTAGTGATATACCTTTGCTTAGATACCGTATCTAAAGACTTTGCGTAATCTGAGAGCATTTTATTCAACAAGCTGTAAGAATGCTCATTGAACGCCATGTTAAATTATGCAATGTTTTGCCACTCCTCGCCAAACAAGAAGTAAAATCTGTAAGAGTTGAGATGTGACATGCTGCGAGACACTGCCCTATTTAATCAAACAAAAAAGCGAATATTTGACATTCTTGCTATCATAGTTAAAAATTGTTATCGAATGTGAACATTAAACAAAAATAATGTCTACAAATCTGATCTGGATCAACCAGGGCCGGATAAACCAGGTTTTACTGTATTTGAAAGGAATCTGAGAGGGCGGAAATAACAGGGGATTCCCGGTGATGGGGTTATCCAGTTGACAAGAAATTCGATTTTCGTGGAGGAAGGTAATTGAACAAAAAGTACAGTTATCCACTATTTTGCCGAACCAGAACAGCGGCCTTTCGACGATCAGGAACTCCGTGTCAAAAAATTTCGTCTTCTCCCCAACCGACGCTTTTTGGAACCATTTTCGGAACGAACAAACTGTTTGTGTGAAATAACTTTAATAATTAGTGTAAACCTGGATCGTCGTCATCCATTAAATAACTGTTATTCATAACTGGAGAATGGCTCTTATTTCTATCTAGTTTATTAAAACATCAAAATCTTGGCTAATAATAAGTTACACAAGTTTGTTCCGAAGAACGTTGATACATTCATGAAAGCGGGGTTCATTGTCAAAGTCCAAACGAGACCCCCGTCTCTCTGCTGCGCGTGGCGACTTTTCATGGTGCATATACATTGGTACAGAGTTATCTGCCTGCAGATCCCCGACTCCTGTCATCACATTAGTCACGGTAACATTAGACACGGTATTTAGAACCACCCCCATTCCCGCCCGCAAGATTTCTTTGATGTGGTGCCTCCCCCGACCCTGCTCGACACCATTTGACCCGCTGACCCCCCACTCTTTCTTTGATGGACCGCCAGAGGTGGCGATCCACGCATAGTACAGAGTACAGAAAGACATAAATCACTGGCAGATGCAGAGAACTCTGTACCAATCTGTATGCGCTATCAAAAGTCCAAATCTCATCTATCTTTTCCTTCGCTGTCACCTCTATTTATCCATTTCTTCCCTCCTTCTCGAACAATCTTCACCTATGAACGCCCGACCTTCCGGTTCCGTGCTACGCAGACCACCTATGGTGAATTTCATTGCTGACGGCTTTCCCCTTTATAGCACGCCGCTAACGGTTTTCACTAATCATTCTAAATGATGTGTTCACCTCACCTATTGTTGGTCATTTCCAAAGGTGTATTCCATATCGTCACTTGTTTGCGTTGTTTTGGGGCTTATTGATGGTCCTATCACTCACCTTAATTCAGTCCCAATTAAGAATGTCGTATGTGAGTGCCGACGTTGACCCCCCCCCCTCAAGAAAAAAAAACAAAACTCTGGACTGTAGCCGCCCGCTGCTAAGAAACCGTGAACTGGAAGAAGTGCAGTTGTAAGGGTCCCCGATTTTTCCCAAACTTTGTCATCAGAAATTGGGCGAAAGAGAAAAATTAGGGGGGAAAAATCCAGTTCTTACAAGTCCTGAAGGAAACGGATGGATATAGGCTGGATTCCTTGACGGAGAATTTCTTGATATGCTGTTCCAGGAAATTTATGAAAAACTTGAACAAAAACACACAACTTCTTAAAATCCACAAACTGCATATTTCGAACGCATTGATCAGGCGGAGGAGGATGGGATGTGATCGTCGCTAAGACAATTTGTAAATGGATCACACCTCATGCTCCTCGGCTTGAGGTCGAAACCTGCAGGCAACCCTTTGTTTGCATTTTGTGCTCCTGTTCCTCATTCATTAAAACTTATAAAATCCTTCATTCATATTATAAAACGAACAAAACATGTAATTGTACTAGCTATGGTTATTCTGCGTAAAAATAAAAGTCCCGCATTTCTGATTTCTTTAAGGCTTGCATTGCGTTATTCACAGGCTCATGTCAGCTTCTCTCGGGACTTAGCTCTCACGAATTCAGGGGAGGAAAATTTTATTCATCTATACACACACACACACACACATATATTTATATATGTATATATATATATATATATATATATATATATATATATATATATATATATATTTATATTTATATATATATATATATATATATATATATATATTTATATATATATATATATATATATATATATATATATATATATATATATATATATATATATATATATATATATATATATATATATATATAATAGCCGTTGTCTCTGTATGACACTTCCGGGCTGTACTCATCTTTCAATTGAAGCCCTCGGTAAACAAACCGCCGGTTAGGCTTAATTTCAATTTCAGATGTGGATCAGAATTTTTTCTTACCTAAAAACAAATATCTTCTCCATCAAATCACGTTTGTTCAGCCTATTTTTCTATAAAACATTCAGAACTAAAAAAAATTGGATGTTTTTAGCTGTGTATTTAACAGTTTTTGAAAATCTGTTTACTTTTGCGATGAATTCTGAAAGTAAACAAACTTGAATGTGAATGAATCGCGTAGTGAACTGTAAAACTTTTTTTTAACTTTCATATACTTTTTCCATTATGACGTCATTTTTAGTATTATGACGTCAAAATGACGGGTTGGTTGGCAGTCTACTACTCCAATCGCATGAAAAACTAACTAAATAAAAAATAATGAAAGGGTTTGCTTTTACAAGGTGTGGATTAAATGCAATATTTTAGATAATTCGGGATATTTTTTAACTTTCATATACTTTTTCCATTATGACGTCAAAATGACGGGTTACCTAATAGTATATATATACTTGTATAAAAGGGGGATAAGGTTAATTAAAACTGTTCAGTATTTAATTTCAAATCTTATTTGCATTTTCCACACTACGGAACAGAAGTAAAGACTTCCATATAGATGGGAATGCCCAAATTGTGACGTGTGCCAAAGATGTGTTCCGACTGATCTATCTATCTGTCTATAAACATTAAGAAGGTAGGAAATTGGGTTTTTGAATAATCATGTAGGTGGTCAGAATCTTTACCTTCTGTTCTAAATGCGCTAATTCTATGACAAATGAAACTTGATGTAAGATTTTGATAGGCACTGTAAAAAAAAAAAGGTTCAATATTACTTTATAGTATACTAGCGGCCCGTCCCGACTTTGTCCGGGTTGAACAAAATATTATACCAATAAATTTCCAGTTGATAGCCAATAAATTGTAATTTTTTTTTACCTTACTAATAACCGAAATAATACCTTAAATTAATATTACGTCAGTTAATAATTAAAATTAATTTTTTAAAAGGAAAAGGCGTGCCGGAGAACGGCTGGGTTTGAACCGCTACCGTCAGAAAGACCCACCGCGATAGCACCACGCTAAGGATCGTTGAAATCTTCGGCACAAAAACCTGTAGAGGACAGTAGCGGAAACAATGGAGATTGTTAGGATTAAGCCTCTAACTTTATTTCTACTGATCAGATATACATAATACAGTGGAATCTCGATCTATCGTTTTTCAAGGGACCGAATGAACTGAACGATAAATGCGGGAAAACGATAGATGCGGGTACACAACAAAACAATATGATCTTCGGGACTGGATAAAATAAACGACACATACGGGAAAACGATGATTCCGAAAACGATCGATCGAGATTCCACAGTATATAGCCTATGTCCATCTGGAATAATATACCTTTCAAACAGTAAAGGAATTTTTCAAATAGGTGCAGTGGTTCTGGAGATTACCCTCCACATAAAAAATCGCTCTCTCTTTATATATAAGTATAGATTCGTACTATGACAATGGATATGTTTTGTTGAGCTTCTTATATATTTCAGTCCCTTGATGATATATTTAGTACAATAACATAAACGTTGAATGAAAGAAAAATAGGAAAAGAAAAACAGGAGAATATTTGTTTACTATAGCAACTATTGATTGAAATAGTGATCGATGGGGTTTATGCAACATTATGATGATTATAGTCGGAAAATTTGATAGTTGTAATGACTGATATGTGAGTGTTGTTCATAGTCGTTGGTAGCTTTAATTTTATATCAACTGACTTATTTGATACAACAGTTTATATGGTTGTTATTGTATCAACTTATACGTTTCCTATATCTCACAGCTGATGCATTTCAGTAGCAAATAATATGATAAATATTATAATTAATATGGTTTAACATTATGCATCTTGCATGTTTTGATTTTTCACACGGTTTTGTCTTGCAGACTCGACTAGAGAGTAGATACAATACGGCTTGATATCACTGGTTTTCTTCCGAAATAGAGAAAACACACAATCAAGGGATTGACTTCAAGAGCACACATAAGAACAACTTATTCGCTCTTTGCTCTTTTTTGAGATAAGTAAAATAAAAAAAACCTTCAACTAGGAAAATTTCTAGCATTACTTCTTCAACCAGGCGTAGAGTAAATCATCGAAAATTTTTCATCATCACTTACAGATTGAGGGGAGGAAAATTTTATTCATCTATACAGTCACACCCACACGCACACACACACGCACACACACAGACACACACAGACACACACACACACACACACACACACACACACACACATATATATATATATATATATATATATATATATATGAAGGAACACTCAATGTTAACGTAACTGGGAACGAATATAAATTCATTTTTGTGTCGATGGATTTTATGATAACGCCTACTATCAGATGATTTGAATTTTTCTCAAACTGTGGCAACAAATAACAAAGTAGTCATGCAGTTGGAAAAAAAAAGCGTTTATCTAGAAGCCCAACCTAACAAATGATGGGCTGGGTCGAGTCGATAAATTACACTCATCTCACTTTCGATAATTCTAATGGACACACGTGTATTCATTTCATAAGCAAATCCTACGATGGAAAGCGTTCACCTGCATTTAGGGGATAGAAACAACGCTCGCTAATTGAAAGTTCTGTTTCAACGAAACACGTATCGTGGAGATGAGATGACACCTATGCATACCTTTTTTTTTTAAACTGACCCCGGGGAACGAGGGAAACGTTGATTGGATTTTCGCATGTAATCCGAGAAGTCATTATGTTACCAGAATTTATTTTTTGACATTTTCTGTCTGTAAACATCATAAGCAGAGGGAAACTGCGAGTCGACATTCATTTTTGATAAATTTGGAATAATAATTTACGGTAGGCTCATGAAAATTCCATATGAATACCTTTTTTTCTTTGTTTAAGTGATTGGACCCCATTCGCTAAAAGCTTATTCATTTTATTACGGTTTTCTATTATTGGAGGTGGTTGACACGTTTAGAGCCCTACTGTCATATGTTGTCACACGAGGATTCATTTGACCGGGACCTACAGTTTAAAGAGGATTCAGAACAGTTACAAAACTCCATGGCAATAATGCACACGCAATATATATATATATATATATATATATATATATATATATATATATATATATATATATATATATATATATATATATATATATATATATATATATATATATATATATATATATATACAGTGGAATCTCGACCTATTGTTTTTCAAGGGACCAACTGGAATGAACGATAAATGCGGGAACATAACAAAGCAATATGATCGTCGGGACTGGGTGAAATAAACGACACATACGGGAAAACGATGATTCGGAAAACGATCGATCGAGATTCCACTGTATATACAGTGGAATCTCGATCTATCGTTTTTCAGGGGAATGATTGAAATGAACGATAAATGTGGGAAAACGATACATGCGGAAACATAACAAAGCAATATGATCGTTGGGACTGGATAAAATGAACGACACATACGGAAAAACGATGGATCCGAAGACGATCGATCGAGATTCCACTGTATATATATATATATATATATATATATATATATATATATATATATATATATATATATATATATATATATACGGGAGGTCGTTCGCACTTTATGGAAACGATTTTGTAATTTATTTTTGTTGCTTGCATTTTGAGATAAAAATTTGGCAACTTCAGAATAATCGTCTGCTATTGTTCTGTTTTGATTGGAATGTAAAATAAAAGATTTATTTTGAAAATGGCTCCTAAAATTGATAGATCACTCGAAGGTTACGTAACTGCACTTTCCGAGGAGAAATATTCGCATCAACAAATTATAAAGCGGTGTAAAAATCGTGGTTATGGCATTTCAAATAAACGTATTTATAATATATTAAATTTGAAAGAAAAAAAAACGTCTAAATGAAAGTAAAAAGGAAAACTTGATCGCAAAATCTCATCCTAAGACTGTTCGAATGCAGGTAAATATCAAGAAAGTGAAGTCTCTGATCCTAAAAGAACACTCAAAGATCCATTGCATCGAAACTAGGAATGTCTTCTGGCACTGTAAGTAAAAACATTCTTAAAGACTTGACGATAAAAAAGATGTTTAAACCTAAAGTTCATCTGCTCTTGCCAAAGCATATTGCTGAAAGAAAACAAATTGTAGAAAATTATATTAAAAACACGAGGCTGTTGAGAAATGGAAATTTGTGGTAACACTCGATGAGGCATGGGTGTATTTAAGTGACTGTAATAAAAAAAAGATCATTTTTCTATTGCTCAACTGACGGGAATGACCGTACGAAATGGCTCCGTCAGTGTACAGAAAAATTCACAGAGGGATTCAGGATAGTCACAGAGGGATTGCAGGATTTTCTTACAACGACAGATTAAAAATCAAAAAAGTCTCAAGTAAAGCCAAAATTAATTCACTCTACTATCAGCAGAATATTTTAGAACCAATTTTTGAAGAAAAAATTCCAGCCTTATACGGAAAGGGCATTGATAAAGTTGAGCTTTATACGGACAAAGCCTCTAGTCGCACGTCTAAATCAACTGCCGCTTATTTAGCAAAGAAGAAATCAAAGACAGAAATAAAGTGTATCCCATTTAATGAAATACGTGTAAAATCACCTGACGCTTCTCCAATAGACTTTTGCGCTTTCGGTTTATTAAAACGAGCCTTAGGAAAACGGCATCCAAGAACACTGAACGGACTTTGGAAAACGATCCAAGAGGAATGGGGTAAAATTGACACGACACTACTAAGACAAAGTTTACTTTCGTGGAAAATTCGAGCTAGAGCTATTGTCAAGAACTATGGCTATCAGACAGAAGCAAATATCCGCAAAAAATACGGAATTTATACATAAAACTTAACTATCAAAATCGTTTCTATAAAGTGCGAACGACCTTCTGTATATATGCAAATAAGTTTTTTATTTTTAGATTGAGCTGCATAATCCACTCAAGATACGCACGTCTGAATTTCGTTTCAAAGCTAAATCTTGCTGCACTTTTTGTCTTTTGATTTTATATAGAACGATAAATATGAAAGCCAGTGCTCCTGAAAAAATACATAATTCATGGATACTGTTTCTAACGATTTCACTTCCATTTTATTATTCGAGCAGCGTTATTTTTGGCAACATTATATTTACTGTTGTCAAGTTTCCGTCTCTGAGGTAAAACTAAAAATAACTGCCATTTCCATAATTTTCGGAGGAGCATTTGAAACTGGCGTGGTTCAAATCCACGTGCCTGACCCTCTGTGAAAAGAGCAATCTTCTTTCTGATTCTGATCATCATCATCTTTTTTTATAATTTCCATAAAACCTGCGTCTCCATCGTCTATCAAATTTTCAGGTGCATCGCCCATGCGTGAGAAGTCATTAGACTAAGTTCTTATTTACTCTAAAAAAAACAAAAAAGAAACATGTTTTTGTTTATTTTAAAGGGTAGGCAGTTTCAACACCGTTTATGTATGGGATAAAAAAAAGCTTTGGATTCGTGGAGAACGTAAGAACTGCAAGATTTTGAACTGTTTTGTTTCCATTAGTTGTTGCAATGCTTTTAATGTATCTCGAACAAGTATTTATACGATTCTGTCAAACAAAAAAATAATAAATCTTAAATAAGGTTTATCGTTATTCGTTTTCTCATTCCTCACTTCCTCTTAATTAAAAATGCAACGTCTATGTGGTGTCAAAATGGTGCAATGGCAGATTATATTTCCATTATTTAAATATTTTTGATTATCTTACTTTGTCAAACTAATATACAGGGTGTAACGAAACTCTTGGGCAAAACTTTAAGGGGTGATAGTACACATCAAGACAAACAATATTATATCAGAAACTTAGGGTCCCAAATGTCTTCCAAAGGAGATAGACGCCATTAAAGTTTAGGGTCCGAAATTTCAAATGATTATAAAAAACGGAAAAATGGGTCAATTCATTAGCGGTTTTAGCTAAAATTATTCTTTTTGTCAGTTTTTTCTTGAAAAATAAATTTAAACATAAAGTAAAAAAAATGTCGATAGAGGGCGCTTTAGACTTTGGAGTAACGAACAACTATTTTTTACCGTTATTTTTTTTATCACATTAAATGCTTTCAAAAGCTTAGCCTTAAACTTAAATTTTGAGCTGGGGGCCCCAACAAATTTCAAAAAAAATCGTTGGGGGTGGTTAAGTAGCGCAAACGGAATTGTGTTCAGGAGTTGAAATTTGAAACTCCCTCCCTCCTGAACAGAGTTCAGTTATTCCCGATCTTGGTGTCGTAGGACTTTGTGTCGTAGACCAGGCAGCACTTACTACCTCCTAGACGTAAAATAAACTAGAGAGGGATGACAAAATTAAAAAATTTATTCATAATACTAGACATGAGCAATTCTCCTCTCGAAATAATAATAAAAAAAATTTGATGTACGCACGTCGTGCGCATGAATGAAGGTTGAATGAATGATGACACGTAGAAAATGGTACACGCATGAATTTCTTGTGGAATCACAAAAACTGCTCGAAAGAGCGCCCACCAGCAAGGATGCAGGCCTCACACCGCCGGCGGAGGGACTTTCGAACATTAGCAAATACCCCGGGCATCTCCCGGATATCGCCTGCTACGACGGCAATTCTCACAACCAGTTCCTCGTTGGAGTCAACAGGGCTTGCGTAAACAAGACTCTTCATATGGCCCCAGAGGAAGAAGTCTAGACAGGAGAGGTCAGGCGAGCGTGGCGGCCAATTTACCGGACCACCCCGTCCAATCCATCGCCCTGGATATGCTGTATCCAATGCACTTCTCACATTTGCGCTGAAATGTGCAGGCGCTCCATCATGTTGGAACCACATACGAGCCTTTATGTTGGCTGGAACACTTTGCAGCAGAACTGGAAGCACCTCTTGTAGGAATACCAGATACGTTCCGCCGTCCAGGTGCCTTAGCAAAAGACATGGCCCGATCAAATGATCGTCTGTTATGAATAACTTTTTTTTATTTTTTGTCATCCCTCTCTCGTTTATTTTACGTTTAGTGGGTAATAGTTGCTGCCTGGTCTACGACCGAGCATCCAAAATCGTGAATAACTGAACTGCGTACAGGGGAGGAGGGGGGTTCAAATTTCACCTCCTGAACACTGTTGAGTTTTCGCGACATAACCACCCCCAACGATTCAGATTTTGAGCTCAAAATTTAAGTTTAAGTCTAAGCTTTTGAAAGAATTTAATCTGATACAAAAAATAACAGTAAAAAATAGTTGTTTGTTACTCCAAAGTCTAAAGCGCCCTCTATCGGCATTTTTTTAACTTTATCTTTAAAATTTATTTTCCAGAAAATCTTGACATAAAGAATAATTTAAGCGAAAACAGCAAACGAATCGACAAATTTTCCCGTTTTTTATGATCATTTGAAATTTCGGACCCTAAACTTTAATGGCGTCTATCTCCTTTGGAAGACGTTTGGGACCCTAAGTTTCCTTTATAATATTGTTTGTCTTGATGTGTACTATCACCCCTTAAAGTTTTGCCCAAGAGTTTCGTTACACCCTGTATATATATATATATATATATATATATATATATGTAATATATTAGTTTGACATATATATATATATATATATGTAATATATACATTACATTCTTCCTTAAAATATAACCTGAAAAGGAAAACTAGCTCATATTTACATGGCTGGAGCTAGACTCAGCCTGAAAGGAATTAGATCAAATTTGGAAGCAGTCGTGTCGAATAATTTTATTAGGTCGATAAAAAATACGTCCATCCATTTCAGATGCTCGGAGCGAAGTGTAATATCACCTTTCAACCTTACGCTCTAGAAGCGAGGTACATGTGCTCTAGAAGCGAGGTACAAGTGTCATCAAATTCTGGGGCTCGCGATGTGAACCCACGCCTTTCTCCAGACGTATACACGTGTATAAATGCAAGACTTGCTGTTTTATGGGAAGCTCTGTTGCTATGGGTTTGTAGCGATAAAGTAAGATTACTGCGGATTGGATTTAGAAAAGGGAATTTAAATGATAGAATGGAGGGCCTAATATTTAATTTATTACACACACACACACACACACACACACACACACACATATATATATATATATATATATATATATATATATATATATATATATATATATATATATATATATATATATTATTTTTTCTGAAAAGTTGAGGAGAGGAGGAGGAAGTCCCGTTTAAGTAAAGGGTCGGGCTTGACCAACAGAGACGCCGGGTCTGAGTTGCAAGGCGTGAAGATTTTCTCAAGTTTGTGGATAAAATGAGTGAGGCAATCAGGGACTATCCTTAGAAAATAAAATTACAATAAACGTAGGGGAGGGATTATAGAAAGATTAGTGTGCAATAGAAATAATAGCAATTGTAATAATGGATTGAATAAATCATAAAACCTAGAGACTAATATATTGATGCCCTAGTTCACTCCCTCGGCTATTAGAGTTATCCATGCCTTTTTTTGCATGTATAATTTAGTAAATTTCATTTTTCATACGACATCTGTTGGAGAACGCCAGCATCCAATCATTAAATATTGCTACCACTCTAATTTCATGAACATTTACACGTAATGTTGATTAGCAGCCATAAAATGAGTTTTAAGTCTCATAACAATCCGCAGCGTTTGTGAAGAAGGCAGGATTTCAAATGCCCAGGGAAAGGACATTTCTGGACTAGCCATTTCGAAAGCCTTCACACTCTTTCGATTAGGATTCGGAAAGTGATGAAATGCCGTCACAGTTGCTTCTATATACAGTGGGACTTCTTCAGCGAGCCTAGCTCAGGCAATGAGTGCACATTGATGTACAGTGTGTATGAGTTATACATTGACCTTTGTATTTAATTTGAATGCACTCCGTAGCGAAGCGCGGGTTTTCAGGTAGTTAGATTATAAAGAATAAAAAGAGCGTAACGGGAATAAGTTTTGTGGGATCTATTACATTATAATCAATGCCCGCATAAATATAATTTGACACTCCAAAGTTTGGGATTGTTTCATTTCTATTTTACCTTCGAAGAAATGCTATGTTTTGAGTTCATGTATTGAAACCATCTATCACTAGTATAATAGTTCCTGACTTTATCTTTCTGAATGATGGAAAAACGACAACAAAACCTTCGAAACATTAATTTCGCAGTAACTTTCGATAACCAGCGGGACATGTTTTCCCAGAAAATTTTAATTCAGTCCAATACAAATTTAAAACAGGACGCCTTGTTTCCACCCATTCGACATTTCCCTTTAAAATAATTATTGCTCGGGTTCAAAAACAAAGAGTCATTTTCGGTGCCGTAACTCCTCCCACCCATCTCGTTTTCCGAACGAAAACACGTCTGGATTATTTTTCATCTTTCGTTCGAGACCGCATCGAAACTGAAAAACTCTGTATTTAATGGCTGGCATAATCACATTTCTTGACACTGTCATTTGTCATCCGGTGAATACTTATAGATCCCGTGTCGAAAAGGTGGGCAATAAATTACGTATTAAATATTAATACAGCGCCATGAATAATTAATGCACTGGGACAGTTAGCCCTCCCGTGAAAAATCGCCCAAAAGCCGCAAGAGTGCTCCCATTTTCGCGTGCGGTTTGGAGAATTTTGCAGTTAAAATTATTATCTCTAAAATATCTTCGAGCTGCTTAAACTGATTAAATTGACAGAAAAAAAATAGCGTACATGGGTCACTCTATATCACGCAATCTATTTGAAAACATAAGGTATTGATTACTCGCAATTTAGGAAGCACGTCTCTAAAACCGGATTCCGCAATTCATTGGAAGTTCATTTCTGAAGGATTCGCCACTTTAGTTCGTGGATATGACAGTTTAGAAATTCCGAAATATCTCGAAAGATAATTCCTGAAAGATTCGCAAGGAGGGTTTGGGAATAGCTTCGTAACTACAGTTTTCAGATTCTGAGGGAAAATAAATGCAGTCGAACCTCCATATATCGAACTTCCCCATATCGAAATTTTCTATATATCGAACTCTTAGCAAATCTCCATGTTCATTTCATAGAAAAACTGTTTCTATATATCGAAAAAATCTCTATATATCGAAATTTTTTTTCAAGGCATATTGGGAGATTTTATTCCACTTTAGAATAAAATCTCAAAATTTTTGGCGTTTGAAACAATACGTCGTGAACTTCAATTCGCGAAAAATGTCCCTGATGAAGTTTTTAGTGGACTGAATAAATACAAACATTTATTTGATGAACTTTCCGCAAAACTGGCTGTTCAGTAAGATATTCGTAGCTTTTTTTAAAGGATGTAATTGTGATCATTGTAACCATTGTCTGGATTATTGTTTTTTTTTTAAAGGTATGTAGTACTCAATAAATCTTTCATATTAATTCATTTTTTAGTTATTAACTTTCATTTAATGTGATTCGCATATAAATTAGAAAAAAAGTTTCGTATACGAAAATTAGCTTTAATTTTCATGTTTTAGGAGAATTATGATATAATTAAGTTAATTCAATTCGTTACATCGAAATTTCTATATATCGAATTTTTTTCCGGCAATTTGCTACTTCGATATATGGAGGTTCGACTGTACCACTTTGTTGCTCCTGGCTTACCAAATCGTTTCTGAAATGGACTGTTTCAGAAGTGAATCGTTTCCATCTTTTGCTGAGTGAACGATGCCGGCACCTACTGTTTGAAATCAAACCTGGAAGGCTACAGACACCGGTATTCGGGCTCCTTCCCACGGCATTGGTGTTGAAGGCCATCGCCTTAGCTGCGTCAATGAATTGTTTCAACAGCTCACTCTGATCGCAACTCGATTTCATGTCTTCGAATCATCCCTCTCAGCCCTCTCAGCACAGTGTGTATTAAATACAAAGGTCAATAGATATATATTTATAATAAATGCGACGATCAATGTATACAATTGATGTAATATATTTATTTTTAAAAAAATCGTAAGGGATATTTATTTTTTTTGGATAATATCCAATCGTCTGCCGCATTAGAAAGAAAAAGAATTTTTTTTGTCTATTTAGTTGTTATGCGCGTGACGATAAATTTATTTAAAGTACCAGAAAAAGAAATCATGTGATCGGCATTTAATAAATTAAATTCTAAAAATTAATCTTTTAAAATTCACCAAAAATCAGAAAAGGGAGGTAAAGGTTCGAAAAAGATTCCATTTTAAAGTAGCATTTTAAAGGATTCCATTTTTAAAGAGCTTTCTCGATTATGAAAGGCCCAGAGATCGGAACATTTTTATCTCGCATTGTGTGTATCCACTTCAAAACTGCCTCATCCACATCTTCATAGACACATGTTTTTAAAAGGTTTGAACAAGAATTCGATGAATCATAATTTTGTATCTTATCACGATTTTTTATTATGGTTGATAAGGTATTTGGAGGAATACCAAATTTTAAAGTAATATCCTTTTTCTTCACGCCTTTATCCACCTCATGAAGAATTATATATTTTTCTTTGATGCTCAAGAACTTTCACTTTGACATTTTCCAGCTACAAGAACCGAAATTACCAGCACGACTCTGATCAACCATCTAGAAAACGGGAGACTAGTTCAAGGACACGGGGCAGCTCCATTGAGGGTGAAAGGGGGATATTGACAATTTTTCTAGTGAAGTGGACAGTGGAGGAGATGGATAAAAGTTGCACTTCCTGGATGAAATGTAAAGAATGACAGCGATTTTACTGCTCTCGGTGAGTTAGGTGACTGGTAAAAATCAGTTGAAGGCCATTGATCACCATGAAATGGGTTAAAACAAAGAATAAGTTTGAAATGTTGAGAAATATTTTGAGAAGTATCGGGAAATAAAAAATATTGGATCACAAGAAAAAGATCATTAAATAGAAAATACACTTCGCTATTTGGAGTTTATTTTACGAAGAAATTCGCAAAATGTAGGTTCATTAAATAGAAGTCTAACTAACTATATATATATATATATATATATATACACCCATACCTCTCTTTACGGCCTAGATACGTTCCTGAAAAGTTGGCCATAAAGCGAAAAGCCGTATAACGAATCAATTATTTTGATACAAAGCCATACAAATTTAATTGGATCTCTTCCAATTTTTTATAAATAATATAGTTTTTAGTTCATAAAGCATTTTATTCTTTTTATTTCCTATAAAAATGCTTACATAAAAATAAAATTACAAAACAATGTAATAATAAACAGAAATTTAAAAATAAATATATGAATAAAAAAAGAGATCATATGCACATATGTATACATATAAAAAAAACATAAAATAAAATTTTAAAAAACTGTTTCAATACGATGACGAACATTAACATGAAGAATCACGAAGCTATAATATGTTGCCTTCATCACTTTCCGCTGTTGTGGCCGTATAACGAAATATTGGGATCGTCAATTGAAAAAGTGTCATAATTAAAAAAAGCCGTTATAGCGAAAGGCCGTATAAAGAGCGGCCGTATAGCGAGGTATATATATATATATATATATATATATATATATATATATATATATATATATATATAAATATTATACTTATATTATACTTATATTATTATACTTATATTATTTTTGACTTATACGACAAAAGATCTGACTATAATTTTAATATTGTTAAATTTCAAAATTATCTAACCTGTTTACATAAATCTGTATTTAATAACATTATTGTAAATCAGTTAGTTCGTATAAATAGGCTATGTTCTAAAGACAATAGGATTAAGCATATTATAGACTTGAAAGCTGTGCTAACTCGTAATAATTACCCAGTAAGTCTATCCAAAAACATAATTGGGTGTTTTTGTTTTAATGAATAGTTTGTTCTGTTGCATTAATATGTTAAACATAACAATAGGTTAAAATAAAAATAATAACTACTAAAAATAAAAATAAAAATCATAAGTAAAATAAAATAAAAATAACTCATAGTAGTAACAATAATAAAAACTAATTATTTAGGAATAATAGTCTTAAAATATGGTAACCTAAGTAAGTCTGTAACTGAGAATCCACTACCTCAATGGTTGCAAGTTTTATGACGTCAGTCATCTTGCGGTTACAAGTTCTTAACTTCCACTCTGACTAGCGCCAGGCTTGGTGTTCTTTGGTTAAGTACTTTTATTCAAACTTAATTCATTAATTATTCAATTCTTCTGTTAATAATGGATTGTACGGTGTCTGAGTGTGTTTATTTAATAGATCATACTCATCAGAAACAATCCATTGGTTTTTAGACAGTATTGACACCGCTGATGAAGAAATGCTGTCAAAAACCTTATTCATACTTTTCTTTACACGTTGTTTGTTCCTGGCTGCAAGTAGCTTTAGAGCTATTACTGGTTTTCTCTTTCATCTTATTCTTATTTATATATATATATATATATATGTGTGTGTGTGTGTGTGTGTGTATATATATATATATATATGTGTGTGTGTGTGTGTGTGTGTGTGTGTGTGTATATATATATATATATATATATATATATAGGTTATGATCATTTCTAAAATAATTCAAAAGTTACGAGAAGTAGAAAGGAAAGGAAATATTTATGCGAAATGACGTCTTGATGTGCCTGAAATTGTTGCATTCATTTTATGTGGTAGGAATGCTTCTTTTCTGCGAAATCCATCGGTATTTTGACCAAATATGCAACAAAAACGTCTCTTTGAACGAGTTTCAATCGCAATGTGACCATTCAAGCGTGTAATGTGTTGAGTATCGTCATAAAAGCTCGTCACAGACCGCGGGAGAGATTGTTCGGAGTGAATCGTATCTCAGATTCAATCTAACTGACCAGAAAGGCGTTTTGGGATTATAAGAATCGCGCGCCTTCTTGGCTATTCGTCTTTCCGCCCGTCGTAATCGAATACACCATCAGTTCTAAACTACAGCCCGTGAAACCCTGGGGGCCCGGCAGTTAAAAAGTCAAGAGTTTCACGCTGCAATTAAAATCAGTTGAAAGCTGGACTAAGGATTCTGTTTCGGTCGAAAATATTAGGATGTAAATTTGATAATGTTTCTGGACAAGATAAGATGATACTTATTTGAGCTCGCTCTATCGAACAAGACAGTTTCCCTGATTTGCGGCAATCGAAATTATTACCAAGATTTATTGCAAAATCCCTGCGGTTCCTTATTTTGGTTCAACTCCCATTTGGTGTCTCTTCATGTTGTCCCGTATAAATAAACAAAGTAACAGTATACTCTCGGTATAAAAACAGATCTCAAGGGGGGGGAGAAATTGATTATCAATTTTTAAACCTTTAGAAACGATAGAGACAATGACTTTAAGTATATAAGATCTACCTGTATAGATGGAACCACTGGATGGAACAGCAAGGTATATCTACGGTGCATCTTACAACAATCATGGTGCTGTGTCGATCAAGGTATAAAGCCACGGTTGGAATGAACTTTCCCAAGACCTTGCAAATTGTCTACCAGTAATCGAAAATCTAACAATAAAAAAGTCCTTTAGGAGTGACTAACGATGATTATGAATAGGTGACATGAAATAGACACAGACGATGTTTAGGATGACAGAAAATAATCTCATACCAAAGTCTAAATGCTGCTGAAACATCAGATAAGTACTCTCTATCTGCCGGCAATTGGGAGCAGAGGCGACTTCTATCAAGCAGACCGTTAAAGACCACTAATGGACAAAACAATTGACTCAAAATAGCTAACTTTTCTTCTTTTATACTTAACGTCAATAGGTGTAAAAAGATTAAATAAATTTGCAAAACCGATCTATTCGCCATTATTAATCCGTATTGGCCACAAGCGACAATCTGTTTTATGGAATGGGTTTTCACTCACATTGTACATATTATCAACATTATTTGGGATAATCGTGGTGTACAGCCTGAAATTGATGACACTTTTAGCGCCATCAATTTCAAGAGATTTTAGCTTAGTAATAGCTTCGTAAATAGACTGTAAAACAGTCTTTTTACTAGGCTATTACTAGTCTTTTTACTAGGCTCCTTTATTTACTAGTCTTTTTATTGGCCAGTTTTTTTACTAGTCTTTTTAGTGGCCAGTTGTTTTACAAAAGACTAGCCAATCAACGATTGTCTTCTCCTTCTACAAATATGTCTAAGGCAAGTCTTCACAGCCGTTTATTAAGCATAACTCGCCGTTATACGATGTTTCACACGAAAGAGGAAGAGAAAAATTGCACTTGTATTTTAAAAGAAGCGGTACAACACGTGATGATGACCGGAGTCTCTTATTAAAAAGGAATGTTAGTGAAACGGAAAGTATTTCACATCTAAGATTTTTGTGGACTTGATATTAGGCTTCTAATATCAAGTCTACAAAAATCTCGGTAGAGATCCTTAACAACATAAGAATGTTGTTAAGGATATCTCGGTATGACAATACAAAAAAAATGCGACTGACAATGCAGTAGTACTTTTCTAAACGTTATTCTTTAAATAGATTTACAACAAAAGAATTCAAAAATATCTAGCAAGCATAGAAAAAAGTATACGCGCGTCTTCCAAATATCCTAGGTTAAATAGGGATATAATTGTCCCCAACATGTATAGGGAAAAAATTCCTCAAATCCTTTAAATTTAGGTAAAAACCATTTGTCATATTTAACACAATCGGCTTGGCAACTTAAAATAGTCACCAAATCTGTTGAAGCATATCCAAGAAGGTGAAGTATGCGGTTGTGACACCCGAAATTCCACTTGTGACAGAAACAAATTGGATGGTAACTGAAAAATCTTTCCGCACCATGCTGTGCTTAATTGCGTGTCTTCATCTCTAAAAGATACGGTTTGCCGACTTCCAGCAGGGAGTGGTACTAAACATTCTCAAAATTTTCTTACTTTCTTTTATTAGGAGAAAAAGAGGGGATTACGTGAAGTATTAGAGATTCCAGATCCACGTGTAGTTGGTTAGTGGTTTGAGTCTTCTTAGTCATAAAGCTTAAGGCCGTCTGCACACGGAGCAACTCAAAAGAAACTGATAACTGACTCCAGTCACAAACCATTCCTTGATGAGTCGTAACCTATGCAATTGAATGGAGCCACGCACACGGCGCAACTGGTTACAAACTCGTCCGACGGGTTTGTAACCAGTTGCGCCGTGTGCGTGGCTCCATTCAATTGCATAGGTTACGACTCATCAAGGAATGGTTTGTGACTGGAGTCAGTTATCAGTTTCTTTTGAGTTGCTCCGTGTGCAGACGGCCTTAGGTGCATTCAAACTGATTTAGGTATATTGTTTTACGAGCCAAAACATATTAAATGATCCTCATAACACAGAGAAGATACACAGTATACGGAATTCTTAAAGAAGGTCAAGGTCAAGGTATTAGGGTTTACGGAGTTCCTATCAATGCGAAGCAATGCACTGCTTTCACCTCCGAACGGATAATGAATTAATAAACTTATAGTAATTTTCCGAAGCAAACGAGTTGCCAAACATGAATTTAGAAAAATCGCACGTCTGCAGCCTCTGATCCGGGATCTGTCCTAGCTTTGGCCTGCGAAGAAAATTCCGTTTCCCCCTAGAGCAGGGGGTAAACCGATAACTTAAGAGCAGATACCTTGACGATGACTTTTGCTAAAATGAAACGGAATGGCCTCGTCCAATCATGAGATCGAGTATTGGACCACTGGCTTCATTTAGAGGCAGGACAGGGATCCAAAATCGGTTTCCCAAAAGGGAGGTTTTTGAAGTATCAAAGCAATTATGTTAGGATAAAAGAAGGAATTAACTTGATAGTTGTGGATTTTAGCTTCGTAAGAAGAAGGGTCGACCAACGCGTGCCCGATTTCACGTGTCTTTGCAGTATGACGTGAAAGGGAAATTAAAATTTGGATTAAGAAGCTGAAGAAACAAATAGGAGATTTGGCCAGCAAGTCATAGGCCGTCTGCACACGGAGCAACTCAAAAGAAACTGAAAACTGACTCCAATCACAGACCAGTCCGTGATGAGTCGTAACCTATGTAATTGAATGGAGCCACGCACACGGCGCAACTGTCAAACGCGCAACTGGTTACAAACCCGTCGACGGGTTTGTAACCATTTGGATGTTGTACAAAAAGACAACTCTAGTCAAGTCTAATGTAGTCATTTAGCTAAACTAGAGTTTGCAATTCCCAAAGTAAATGAATAACACTAGTAGATAAGGAATCTTGCAAGACTGAGAAAAGTCACTGCATAAAAAATAAAAAAAAAGATTTTCCTTCTTTATTGAGAGAGTGCTTAATTGGAGTGTCCTACATGACAAGCATAAATTTTAGGGTATATTATTGCAATAATCAAGCCATCATTAAAATTTCCTTTATAATGAATATGTTTAAAGCAAATAATAAAGTCATTTCAAGTTAAGGGAGGGAGGAGGTATGCATTTTAGTTCAAAACAGAGGACACCTACTAGCAGTTTCAGATAAGATCAGGCAATTCAATAGTTTATTAACATCCCACTCATATGAATTCCCTCAAAAGGTTTCATCATGAAATGGAAGCCACTAACAAAAAGATATTTTGAATCATCGATTTTAATTAGAATAGTCCATACCCTCCTACTAGACTTTTAGTTTATTTTACATATACCGTTGTCATAAAGTGTGTTGGACGTCAAAACCGATCAAACTGACTAATGCCATTCGATAATTATTACACATAACGATGCAGTTGAAAAATGTTAATAAAGATTCACTAAGATTTTTTGAATTTATCGCCAATATTATTTTTATGTTAACTACATACAAGGATAAGCAAAATTATTTAGTAAAAATGCAAGTTATGACATCAGTCAAAATTAAAAAAAAGAAAAGTTTATGGAATTTTAATTTGATTTGCTGTCGAAAAAAATGTCTTGATCCTTTTCAGTGCACTACCTGCTACTACATAAGAATACAGATGCTTTAAGTAAGTTATGGAGGATCTAAACTGAGGTGCATTCAGAGTGGTTGATGTTGACTCCCAGTTTGTTGATATTTATTATAGTCGAATGTAATGCTACGGTATGTTGTGGTCAGTTGCTGCGTTCTATACATACTTCAAGCACCTCAAAACATTGGCTTTAAAGTACTCTTTGAAAAAATGCACATCCCTAGCCCGATTGTTTTCCCATTTGATTCGGAAACGGAAGACTGTAATGTCGAAAAGGATTTACAAGAAGTCATTTGATCTTGGAATTAAATCGTTGTTCAAGAGTATGATACTCTATAACCTCCGGCATATTGTAAGCCCGTCTGCACACGGAGCAACTCAAAAGAAACTGATAACTGACTCAAATCACAAACCAGTCCGTGATGAGTCGTAACCTATATAATTGAATGGAGCCACGCACACGGTGCAACTGGTTACAAACCCGGGTTTGTAACCAGTTGCACCGTGTGCGTGGCTCCATTCAATTATATAGGTTACGACTCATCACGGACTGGTTTGTGATTTGAGTCAGTTATCAGTTTCTTTTGAGTTGCCCCGTGTGCAGACGGCCTTAATGTCATCAACAAATGTCCTAAACCTTGCGCAGCGGTTTTCTGACTTTCACTAGAAACTATACCGCTGAATAAGTTTATAACATTATAATTCGGCCAAAATAAAGCAGAGAAGCAAGAAATGAATCCATGACAAAGTTAAGCTATCTGGAACCGATACGAGTCAGCGTGCCAGAGATTATCAACAGCATTCTTTCCATTAAGGAATCTTAATTAATGTTCTGAACAGCTTTGTTAAATGTATTTTAAAGCTTTTATTTAACGTATATTGTTATTATTTGCCGTAATCGTAACTGTATGGAGTTTTATTAATTCAAAGAATGTAGAGGAGTCAATAAAACTTCAAGGAATCCTGCCGTGGTCGACAGCAAAATAAATATTTATAGTTTCTTAATCCGACAGAAGCACCTTTTTTTTTACTATGGCTTTATCACCTTAAACAAACGTGGGTCATAATCATATCAATCGGATATAATACCGATGTTTCAAGTTTCAGTAAATCATAAATTTTGTTTCAAAAAAAAAAAGTGTGGCGAGATTGCCCTGTTCCTTGGGAGAAGTTAAGGCATAGTTACTTGGTGCAATGGTCGGCCCACCAATTTGTATGAAGGAGATGATTCTATTCCCTAATTAACCTGTCTGCTTCTAAAGGCCGATTTAGACGATCCTATTTCATGTCCTATCATGCATCATTTCACATCTAGCATCATGCCAAAGGACCCTGTAGACAGAAAAATAGGACACTAGATGTGATAGGAAACTCGATATGAAGAGTGGCGGTATTACCATCATTTCGATCCTCACAGTTAAGGCTGCTATGTACTAAGAAAAAAAATCGTATTTCCTTTTTCCTCTTCTTGCAAACTCTTGTGGTGGGAGGAGTCCAGTTGACAGTTCGAGAATTCTACCCCCTTAGGATTGACATTTTGAGGGATTGTAATGGCTCTATCTCTATAGGGGGTTAAGCGCTGCCCCCAAATTGTTTATTTAAAATATATTTTTGTCAACTATTTACAGGTACGTAAATGCTGATAATCAAATAAAATTGGTAATGTCGGATAGCCCGAACTTTTATGCAAAGCGCTACAGGATTCATTTTATAAATTTCGTCCATCGAAGGAATTTATGAGCGTTTAAAACACACTATACCAGATTTTCCCCGAATAATTTAAATTCAAAAATATTAATTGCATTTAAAAAAAACGAAAAATGTATACAAATGTAAAATTTCTTTCTTTATGACGGAGTACAATTTAAAAAAAAAAAATTTTTGAATCCAAGTCGGCAATCCGTGGACAAATTTTCCCCATAGGTTAACATTGAGGTGAGCGAATCCAATGGGGTTAGCTCATAGCAGCCTTAAGCGTTCGTGCGGGGCTATGGCAGATCCCATAGTCGTATCAATGTTATCTACACAACGAGTTACTAGCTTTAACAGATAATGCTACGAGGATTCCTTCATCCTTAAATAATTCCTCCAATCATTAGGTTCTGAGTGAAGTTCTGTTACTTAAATAACGGGGGAATGTTTGCAGCGCCCAAGATTTTCACCTTTCAGATCTCACTTCTCTATTAATTCACTGAAACTATTTGTATCTGATGATGAGCTTCAAATGATGGTCTAAGCAGTCAGTCTTATTTGGTGAGATATGATAGGAGAATAAATGGGATCGGCCTTAACATTCAAAGAAATAATGCGTAGGGGGCAATGTTTTACATTGAGTAAACGAGAAAACCAATTTTTTGATTGAGAGTGACCCTAAAATTCAGCTGTCCTTTCGAATTCGCGTGGTCCGCCTGCCGTCTGCCTCATATCCGTTCACGATGGTCTACCGGTCATGACAAAATTAGATGCATCATTATTTGCGGTTTTCTTTTTCACTCTGTTGATCATAAAAATTAATTCTTCAAATTATAGCCTGTTAAGGATGAAAAGGAAAGGTGGTGTACATAATACGTGGTTGCGTAACACTTATTAATGGAGAGGGGACGCTTTCGTTTATTTCTTTTTTGTTTTTAGATATCCATTTATTTGTAACATTTATATACTACGCACTATGTGCATGCCTGTATATTTGTCTTGCATTATACTAATTCAGATTGCGCTATCATTATTCCGTATGTTAAGCAGTAATATGCCCTTTTTATAAACAAATATCTGGGGGAAGTAACGTGGCAAATTTTAGAGTTGTCGGCGTACTTATGTTTTCTAGTTTCTTTCCTATTGATAAGGGATTTCCTAGATTTGGACATATTTTTAGATTAAAAATTTTTTTTTAGTTTATCAGTTAATATCTATTTATTCCTTTGTTCATTCGTAGTGGCAAGTTTTTGTTTCATATTTCTTCCAGTTTAATGTCTTGCATCTTCTACCTATTGGATGCAAAGTACTAAATTTGACATTGATACCGAGTAACATCTTATAGTAAGAGGACCTTTCACTAATATTCTTATAAGAGTATAGTTTTACTATTCCTTAATTAATTACTTATCCCATATTTTACTCTTGATGTGGGCTTGTGGCGGCCCCGTGTACAGCGTGCTGGTTTTCGGTGCTGAGGGTGCCTCCGTTTGTGTCGTCCCTTCATAGGGGGTAATGCTGTCCGCCTATAGGATGCCCCCATAATAAAATGGACACTAAGCTGTGGCGTAGTATAGGCGAATGTTTGACGACAAGTGCCTCCGAATTTAAAAAAAAAAAACTCTTGATGCCCGGCAGATACACTTCAACAGAATGTCCTCTTTATAGATGTCGCCAGAAGATGGCCAAATGGGCATTGGCATTCGGTTCAGATCCTGTGGGTTCGACACCCCCTGTTGGCATGGATGTTTGTAGCCGTTCGGAATCGGCTTTAAACTGTAGTTCCCGGTCTAATGAGCCCTCGTGTAGCAAAAAGTTAACCGTAGCGCTCCAAACCAAACCTTCATAGATGTCCATTGAGCATCAATCAATTATGCTCGAAAACACGAACGCTTACTCTGCAGTTATATTCTGCAGAGCAAACTGCCAACTAAGTATAAACTTACATGTAAGTATAAACTTATACGCAGAATTCCTTTCTTAGAGATTACTCTTATAGATGTAAAAATATTATCGCGATAATTGTCGAAACCTTATCATTTTTAATTCCATAAAAAATATTGCAGACTACGAATTGAGTAAAATGAGTTTAAAGAGGATTCATTTCATCAGAGATAAAATTATGTTTTTTTAAATAAAATGTCATAAAACTTTTTTTTTTGTTTGTCGTGAATAATGTAAAATCCTCAAGAAATTTTTTGACCTGTTAGGTAATATTCGTTGAATTTTGAATGCAAAATTCTGCTTTCTCGTAATTTTCCATCAAGATGAGGGGTACCGAGTGTCCTCAAAATAAAATTGCATAAAAATTTAAACCCCGCAAAACTGGCACGAGGGGTTTACATACGTACATATAACACGAGTGTTTCAGTGATACTACTATCATTCTGATGTTCACTCTCTATGTTGATATTTTATAAACATATTAGCTGAAAACACGTACTTCGCAAGGGAGTACATTCAAATTAAATACAACGGTCAATGTATGCAATTCATGCCAAAAATATGTTTAAATATATTTATAATAAATACAACGATCAATGTATGCAATGATGTAAAGAAAAAACAAAAAATATATTTATAAAAAATTGCAAGGGATATTTTTATAGATAAAATAATGTAGAAGAAAATATTTAAAATTAAATCTAATAGAACATACTAAAGAATATAGTACAGTTAATATAGTACAGTTTGAGGAACATATCTTTTACTGTATTTTAATATTTTTTTGGATAATGTCCAATCGTCTGCCGCATGAGCAACAAAAAAAAATATTTTTTTGTCTATTTCGTTGCTATGCACGTGACGATAAATTAATTTAAAGTACCAGAAAAAGAAATCACGTGATCAGCATTTAATAAATTAAATTCTAAAAATAAATCTTTAAAACTTCACCAAAAATCAGAAAATGGAGGTAAAGATTCGAAAAATATTTCATTTTTAAGGAATTTTTAGGATCTTTCTCGTGATATAAATTTTATAACCCTCAAATTATTATTTTAAATGCAAACTTAAAAAAAGGTTACAAAAACAGCTTAAAAATTTAATTTTAAAATATCTAAGAAGAATTTTTCAAAAATCTTTCTTAGTCCATCCCTACATTATAAGAAGAATCGTCATACAAAATGTCAGCCCTTTAGGTCCAGCGGTTTGGTCTGTGCGTTGTATGTCAGTCAGTCAGTCAGTCAGTTTCGGAACTATTTTATATATGTAGATTACGTTGTAAACATTAATAGCAGTTAAAATCTGCTTAAAAAGCACTGCTACCTTCTCTAAGGAGACACATAATATTCAGAATAATCGAATCAGAGCTCAGCGATTTGGAAAAATCCTATCACTGTCATACTCTGGTCCATGCGTATGTACGAGTCGTCTCTTAGCGCTATTGTTTGGTTAGTTAGGTGGTTGGTTGGTTGCTTGTTGAGAGAGAGAGGGCAAAGTTGACTGGTAAACCTTCAACCACAGTTGGGAAATCAAGCTGCCGCAGACTATCGGAAGTCTCATATTAATCTGAAAACTAGCATCAATAAATCACGGAATAACTGAACCCACATGTCTATGTTCCACCGCGGTTCAGAAATGTCAGTCGGATTTTCAATGGAAAAAGTATTTGAGCAACCAGTTTGAAATGGACTGCATTAGGTGCTTGTCGCAAACAACATGCCCCCAATGTTAATTTGTCTAGCAAAATAGTCTAGTAAAACGAGGAGAAAAGAACAGTGTTCGCTGGACCCCCTCCGTGCACAAAGGGATTAGTTCCCAGCATCCAGCGAATTAAAAATTCCGGAGGCGTCCTCTCCCATTACGCCTCTGAAATTAATTGGTCTTTTCATTTAATTAGTAATACCGTTTAAGGAACAATGAGGCGAAACCGTCTCCGGAGCTTTTAAGACCTCGTTTCGAGCGGGCAGCTGAAGAGATAAGGTGAAATCGAAGAGGGCACCTGGTTTTCGGGGAGGGGGGTCCGCAACTTACTGCACTCAGCACCTGTGCGGGGAAGTCAGTGTTTACCGCTGCGAATATCGGCCACGCCGGGAGGATCCGTTACGGAGGGATATTAGTATGCGGCGCGGAAATGACTCTTTCGAAAACGCAGTGCCGCATCGATCAGCTCGGCCAAATACCACATTCCACCATGCCAGACTTGAAACATTCTCTCTGTGAATCTTTAAATTCAAGTCGACAGTCATTGGGAAAATTTTCTCAGTAGGTTAACACTGATGTGTGCGAATCCAAAATGGCTGGATTGAAGGATAGATTTCTATACTTTATGCCTAGTAAGGCCGTCTGCACACGGGGCAACTCAAAAGAAACTGATAACTGACTCGAATCACAAACCAGTCCGTGTTGAGTCGTAACCTATGTAATTGAATGGAGCCACGCACACGGCGCAACTGGTTACAAACCGGGTTTGTAACCAGTTGCGCCGTGTGCGTGGCTCCATTCAATTACATAGGTTACGACTCAACACGGACTGGTTTGTGATTCGAGTCAGTTATCAGTTTCTTTTGAGTTGCTCCGTGTGCAGACGGCCTAAGACAGTGCCAAATGATGCATTTGCTGACGTCGTCTGTCGGATAGCTTCAGTAATAATGGACTAACATTATTAGGGTTTAAGGGGACAGTGGACTTTCAAAATTGTGAAATTTGTCAAAAAATTCGATTTTTTATATTTTATTCAATTGTGAAACTACGGACGAGTAGGAATGTGTTGCAAAAAGAATTTTTAATTTCTGCGATTACTTTCCTAGTTATAGGCATTTGTATTTAATTTAGACATTTCCTGGTTACTAATAGCAATAACTTTAAATGCGTTTTTCTCAAAATAAAAATGTTCGTGTCATACGACTATTCAAACTGCTCCTGGCGCATTTCTAATGATCGTATTGCTTTGATATTTAAGTTTTATATACTTAACTGTATATCAAATAAATCTTATTGAAAAAAATTATGCTTCGTAGCTCGGAATTTCTAAATTTTGTACTTGAAAAAATGATTTATAGGTATTTTGCGTAATAAAAAGGGGGTTTTCACTATTATTATTTTTCATTATATTTTTAATGAATGCTTAAAATAAGCAATAAGTTTCATTGTTAGTTCTATAAAGTGTTCTGTAAATAAAAATTACCATATTATATGCAAAAGAAATGCGCATGGAACATTTTTAATGAGGCCAATTTGTGATATAATTAATAATTCATAATTCATAAATTATGAATATTTCATCATTAAATTTTAACCACTTTTACATATCTATGGTACTAATCACATATTCAAATTTCAAGCAAATCCATTCAAAACAAAAAAAGTTAGGTTTGAAGGTCTACTGTCCCCTTAAAAATCTGAATTTGAAATGACTCTCTTTAGTAATAATGGGCAAATAATGTAATAATGGGCAAATAGTAATAATAGGCAAATAGTAGAGTTTAAAGTCTCGATTTAAAATGACCGTAAATATCTCGCTTATTGAAATCGAAAGTATAAAACAACTGAATCTTGTGCATTAATAGCGAAGATATTTTCAACTTTAGCTGTACAGTGTTTAACTGATGGCGTTACCTTACTTTATCATGAAAATTTTTAAACTAAAGTTAAAACGATTATCGAAAATTTTAAAGCTCATATTAAACGTACTGAGAATATTTTTTGGGATAACTATTCTCATGGGAAACTATAACAAGGGGGTTGGGGGTGGGGGAATCTAGGTACAGCTTTCAACAGGGAATCCCCACCCCCCTCCATCTCATAGGTTTATGTTTCTAGTTTTCATGAGGGAAATACAAATATTTTTCTTTCTCCATATCAGTATTTTTTTACATATTAAAAAAAATTAATTGACGTTTAAGTTTTCTTTAGGAGGAAATGCACATTATCAGCAACTGTACAGAAACAAATTTCAACTAAAACTCCCGGGGGTTCAATTGAGATAGCATCAGGGGGCGATGTTGGTTTTCCTACACGTTGGTTTTCCTACATGACGTTGGTTTTCCTACTGTCGCGGTGCTCAATGGGTGAATGTAGAAAGACAACGTGCTTACCGCGTTGGAAAAAATACAAAAAAATAAACGAGTTGTTTTGAAATTATTGAGACATTTAAAATATCTAGTTTACCCAGTGAAGTCTCAGATTTGGCTTCTGGAACATGAAAAAATAATATGTAAGAATTGGAAGATAAAAGCACCAACTGTAAGTAGAAGAAAAAGCTTTGAAGGTTATCTACAGTGGTTCCCCAAAGTGTTCGTACACTTACGATTTTCAATGAAGTTGGGGTCTATCCATTACTTAAAATAAATATTTCAGAATGGGTATTTAATAATAAGACCTATAATCTATTCTTAACAAAACTGCATGAAATATTTTGAAAACATAGTAAAACTTTATTTTTAAGAAACCAGTAATCCAAAAGTAACAAAAACTTTATCTCACAAAAGTCATCGTACACTGAAATATTTTCGGATAAATTCATAATTAAAATTATCGTCTGGCACTTTATTTTTATTTTTGAATTGTGGTGGCATTTAAAATATCGTTTGGCTTTCATTTTTGCTTACCTACTCCGTAATAGTCTATTTATTATTTAAAAATGGCTCGTAGTCGTAAAGAAACAACAAACAGCATTCGGAAATTTATTATTTTTCATCATAGTAGTGGTAAGTCAGTTCGGAACATTGCTAAATTACTTAATTTATCCCATTCTACTGGGCAGTATGTGATAAAACGCTTTAAAGAAGAAAATCGGATCGAAAACAAAGTAAGAAAAGGCCGTCCGGCAAGGTTAACAAAACGTGATCAGAGATTTATAATTAGAAAATTTGTGAAAAATCCACGTTTGAGTGCTGTATAAGTTTCTGCAGAATTTAATGAAACATTTTCTACTTCAATTTCACCTCAAACTGTTCGACGAGTTCTCAGAGCAGCTGGGTTACATGGGCGTTCTGCCCGTAGAAAATTTTTTGTGAGAAAAACAGAAAGCTTAAGCTTTCCTTTCCACTATCATTGATAAACAAGCCCCAAACGTATTGGAATAATGTCTTATTTGCCGATGAAAGCAAGTTTAACATTTTTGGTTCCATGCGTATAATTGTATGGAGAAGAAGAAATGAGGAACTTAATCCCAAGAACTTAGTAGGAACAGTTAAGCATGGCGGTGGAGGTGTCCTTGTGTGTGGATGCATGTCAGCATCAGGACTAGGTAATTTGGTATTGTGTTTTTAAAATATTTCATGTAGTTTTGTTAAGCGTAGATTATAGATGTTATTATTAAATACCCATTCTGAAATATTCATTTTAATTAATGGATAGAGCCCTATTTCATTGAAAATCGTAAGTGTACGAACACTTTTGTGAGCCACTGTATAAAATACTCTGCAATTTCAAACGCTAAAATGGTTTTCTTCTAGTGAACAGGTAACAAATTACCACCACGTGCAATCAAACGTGACAGTCAAAATGCGCGCCGAGAGGTCGCTGGTCATTCCACTGCAGAAAAATCTCAGGTCTTGAAATTACCAAACCAATACACACGGCATAAAACGATGAAATTGACAAGCAAAGCGATGAGCAAGAAAAATAACAAATAACCAGAAAGGAAAAAAAATATATGAAGTAACGCACTCCTTGCTCAAGCTTGCAAGTTGGAGGAATGTGTGGAGTAGAACTGTTGTCATTGCTCAAAGTCCAGGCATCCCGAATTATAGAAAAGTTGTTAAAAACATGAATAAATCCATTTCAGATATAGAAAAGCGAGTGCGGAGGACAATGGATGTGCTGTGAATTGTACAGTTTAGTGACATCGCCTTCGTGTCAAACTGTAGAATGTAACCTAATGAAGTTACGAGACGATTTTGCATGCAATCGAAATTTAATGGGTAAAAGTACTTTTCAAACTTATGCGTATGTTCGTTTAAATAAAATTCACTGAGTCATGTGACAAATAATTTTTTTTCACAGTCACACATAATGATAACGACACGTGTTTACCTCGGTCTCGATTTTGAAACCTTAGTATCTATTGCCGCCATTGAAGTTTCCCCCAACTGGCACTCCACCTGAAACTTTTGTTCGAATAACACTCGATTAATGATGTTTGCCCATTGTCTGTTCGGCGAGCGATGGCTTTATTAGAACGATTAGCCCATTACCGCTCCAGCACAAATGACATGCATTGTAACGAATCAGTACCTCAATATTGACATTTACATAGAAACTGGACGGTGACACCGTCGCGTCCCGCCACATCAAGCTCGACATTGTTGTGGGCATCACTTTCGTTTATAAAAATCCGCTAAATTTTTATTGATACTTTTCGAAACTGTTTTGGGGTGATACCTTAGCAACCGCATGTGGCTACGAAAGGTGAATAGAGATTATGACGTAGCTCGTGGACTGGAGAGTGGGAAACCATTGTAAAAGCCCTGTAAAAAGTGTTTAATGCATTGACACACGGAAACCCTACCTTTGTGGTGCCTTAACTACTCCGACCCTTGTGGTGCTCTCTAAACCAGAGCCGCACACTTCATCCCGAGACCTATATGGACCTGGTTTGGAACTTCCAGCCAGGGAGCTTTAGAAACAACAACAAAAACAACAAAAAAAGAAGGAATTCGAGGGTATTAGATTGGGCTGTCACTGTAACCACAGATTTCATCGGGTTGAGCGCTCTCGTTGTCTGCAGGTTGTTGTAATCCCGTATCATTTACTCAGTTTCATAATTATTTTGCCCCTTTTTGAGTCTTCATGTGGCCTCTTATGGTAACGTGGGTTTATCTTCAAGGTTACCCGTTCGAGAACAAATAATTCATTAAATATCAAGGTGGGCATCACGGGAAAACACGAATATTAAAATTGCTCTTTTGTCTTTCTTTTCTGTATTTCATCTAAATTATTTTCTTTAAAAGATCTGGGGACGAGGTTTTCTGTGTAAATATATATGCAAATACAGTGGTACCTCGACTTATGAGTGTCTCGACTTGCGAGTTTTTCAAGATACGAGCATTCTCTCGGCAGATTTTTTGCTTTGGGTTACGAGCTATAATTCGGGTTACGAGCAAGCTTCAGATACCCCACCGCTAGTTTGCGCAGCGAACGCCAAGTTACCTGCTCATCAAATGAGAACACGAGAAGCATATAATATTTACAACCTTTATGTATAATTATTATACAATTGTATACATATTATTTTAAGACTACTGTCCAGTCTTAAACCGAGAGATTAACACTCAACAATTATCACCCGGGGAGCTTGCTCTGCCCACACTAGAGTCGCCATACGAAACCGAACAGCGTTCAATCTCTCTCACAGAGAAATAGCTTCAGTTCCCTTACCCACAATGGAACCCCCATGGGGTCTACGGGATGTGATGACCTTGGTTAAAAATCAACGAATAAGATTTAATTATTCAGTTCAGCCTTTCTCGTCCTCTTACATCAGCATCTTAAAGTCTGATCTGTAAGGTAAATGTTGTACATTACACTTAATAATACAAGTTCATTGCAGTACATTCTATTGTATTGCGTTTTTATACAATGTTCATCATTTATAAGCACATTTCTCTTATTTAAAAACATGCAACAAAAAATTGCGGTGTTTTGGGGGTGCCCGGAACGAATGAATGGCATTTCCATTCATTTCAATGGGGAAAATTGATTCGAGATACGAGTATTTCGAGTTACGAGCTCCGTCATGGAACGAATTAAACTCGTAAGTCGAGGCACCACTGTACAATGATTTCTTTTCGTGTAAGTTCCGGAATAAATATCAATGAGTAGTTCATTAAATACTGGAGATGACAAATTCATCAAATACTAGCGACACTGAAACTATTCCGAATCCTTTACAAGTAATGATAGTGTTTATATGTTTATGGGCCTATTTCACCAATATATTTCTTTTTAAATTTCTAACGGTGGATTACAAGACTATATATATATATATATATATATATATATATATATATATATATATATATATATATATATATATATATATATATATAGGAAAAAATTCCCCAATATAAAAGCTGTAAAATTATCTACATAAGAGGAAAACTGCGTTAAATGCTATTAAGAGACACGGCAAAGAGAAGTTTACACGATGGATATTAGTTCTGGAAAGAAGCTGACTCAAATCAGCTTCAGGAAGAGTCCGAGATAACGACAGGCTGGACATCATCGCAAAAGATTTGGAGTTCACCTCGTTTAACTTCGTTTGACCCTCGTCACCTTCTTTAAAATTTTCCGTGTTTAAATGACCATTAAATCTCTTCGGATCGAACACCCCACGTGGTTCAGGAGAAGGGAGATTCAAGAACCTTTCTTAGAAAAAACAACAGTTTGTGGTGTCTTTGGTGGATTGGATGGTTCTCTTATTTGGTAGACACTAGGGTCGTCGTTCATTATTGTGCAAGGTATCAAAAATTAAAATAAACTCATAGAACCGGATAAGGGAAAGAATACATTAAGAATATGTTTTCAAAATATCTGAATCTTTTTTGTGAATAAGTATGCGTGTGCCAACACGACAGGAATAAGGAAAAATCATTAAAACTGTCTTTGCATGAGGACCGCGTCATTCATCTGCATTCATCCTCACTCGATATTATTTAACCTAGCCTTTTAACTGTGAGTTAACTGTTCATCCCCTCCCTTTGTATGCTAATTTAGAAGGGCTACTATTTTGGCATGTAATGGGTGATTTTTACCTGTTGGTGAGTGGCTTCACTGACTTTAGAATGCTATCATGTCTTCCTGTCATGAGCTGTTTCTGCAAACTACATTAACCCATAATCCGTGTTTGGTACTTTAATTAAAGTAAAGTGCAACCCAAATTCCACTATCATGTTTATTCTCTTCTTTAAGGAAGCTCCTAATCTGCGAATAGGTCAATATCCCGAGGTTTTCATTAACCTGCAGCCTTTGAGTGCCTAAGTAATTGCTCTCTATTAACTTTAACAAAAAGGGGAAAGCATAACTTACACCGTATTATCGCATCGATCACGTATAATTAACCAAGTCATTAAGGCAAACACATTCTCATAGCGCTCTCGAGTTCTGCACCAGAAATGCAAAGTAAGTGTATTGGCTTTCTGGCAAGAGTTCAAAAGACGATAGACCTCGTGAATGATTTATTTGTTCGCAGAAATTCGTCGACTACTGTTCTCGAATTTTCACGCAACTGACACACCTAACTAGGCAACACATTTATTTATACTTAGAGAACACATAATAATTTTTTTTGAAATGATTTCGATGTTGGTTTCATTCGTTTATATCCTAGGAAGGGAGGGGGGGGGGATAAAATTCGATAAGTTTCTTTTGAAAATTTGATAAGGGAAAATAATGAATATTTCCCGGACACTTTGAAGTCAATTTACAGAATATTGAATAATTTAATTTTAAAATATGCTTTAATTATTATGTAAATGCATATTTTGAATACTTTTGTTTGTTTTACATGTTATGATCGTTCAATGAGGTGTCAAACAGCCTTGCAAGGCTCGTCTTCCATACGCATTTGTGTGAGGCTGGGTTTTTTCCAAACGAGTATTTACAAAAACCAACCAACACTCAAGACTTAACCTGGAAAAGATGATACGAATATTTCACCAAATTTTAAACCAATATTATCTGAGGTCCCTTCTCATTCAAATCTTTTAATTTTAGTTTGATAAATTAAATGAAGTTTATAATTTTCAGTGTTTTAATACGAGCTTATCTTTTTGAAATCATGCCCTTTTTTTAAATTTCAATGATCGTCTTTTTTTTTTTATTATTACCACATTTTTATTAATTCGCTTTCTTGTTTGTCCAGTACAAATGTTGAAATCGATTTTTAACTAACCTCCCGACTAGCTAGACCTTTGAAACTTTTAGAATAGGCCAGAACACGATGAAATGCATTCTTTTGATACTTTTAGCCATCTTTAAGCAGATTTGAATTCATTTTCAGTTAATTTTGTTGTTTGAAAATGTCTTATAATTGCTCTCTGTATTACACATTTGATCATTTTCTTTCAAGTTGATGGGATAATTCATCAAAAAATTTTTTTTTTAAGTATTTATTAATACATAGAATTGTCAAGTTTATATGATTCAACAGAAATTTTTAAAAATTGGTATATAAAAAGTTCTTTTTATCTTGTAATTATTACCTCATTGAATTACAAATATATATTAATTTTTAAAATAGGAGTTTTTAGTCACGCGAGATTCAATTTTAAAAAAAGTGTAGAAGCGCTATTACATAATAAAGCTATTTCAGCTATTTATTTCTGTTTTATGAAAAGCCTTACCAAAGTACTCTCAGAGACGCTTTTTCGTCTCCTCTTTTTACATACTCCCTTTTCGCAAATAAATCTATAAGGCAATTTATTCAGAAAGTGCTCTGAAAACTGCTGAAATTCGAGATAAAAACTCAAGATCACACAACTAAAATTAAGATTACTTTTGAAGTCTTCCTCACTTCCTAAACAATGCAAGACCAAGTGCACAGATGCTAAAACGGAAATATTCATTGAGAAGAGTATACATCACTCGACAAATAAATTGATCACCAGTGTCTCTTCATCAGTAACATCAACAATATTAACAGGCAAAATCGTTTATTTCCGAATAACATGCATGATTATAAATATAGCTGTTTAGATCCTACCGATGCATAGATGATATGCGTAGGTCCACTAAAATACTGAAAAGATACGTTCATAAAATATATATATATATATATATATATATATATATATATATATATATATATATATATATATATAGATAGATAGATAGATAGATAGATATTTAAAATTAAGATGACTAAAAGGGCAGATGCGACCATTTAATACTCCTATAACCTGAAATAAGATATACATATAAAAATAAGCAAAACACGGATTTGGAGGTGGTATAGTTGATGACTGGGGGGGGGGGGGGTGTGACCCCCCAACCCCGGTTAAACATGTTTAACCGGGGTAATCTCATCAACTTTAAATTAAAAAATAAGTATGTTGATCCGATCATTGTTAACCGAGTTATAAGTATATTTTTTAAACGTAAACAATGGAAATGTTAGTCAAATTAAAACTTTGCCATTTTCTCAAAACAAGTTTTCATGTCGTTTCGGTAAGTTCAAAATGTTCTATGCGTCATAATTTTTCTTGAATGTCCATAAAATTTCACATAATGATTATTTATATATGTTAGAACTAGCTGAAAACCCGTACTTCGCTACGGAGTACATTCAAATTAAATACAACGGATATTATATGATAAATACGACGATCAATGTATACAATTGATGTAATATATATATATATATATATATATATATATATATATATATATATATATATATATATACAGTGGCTCCCAAAAGTGTTCGTGCACTTACGATTTTCAATGAAATAGGGATCTATCCATTGATTAAAATGAATATTTCAGAATGGATATTTAATAATAAGATCTATAATCTATTCTTAACAAAACTACATGAAATATTTTGAAAACATAGTAAAACTTTATTTTTAAGAAACCAATAATCCAAAAGTAACAAAAACTTTATCTCACAAAAGTCATCGTACACTTGTAAAAAATCTCTACATATTAGTAAATATTATAATTTTTCGTTAAATTAATATTACATAGGATATCCTTTAGAATCCACAACAGCTTTTAAACGTCTGGGAATAGATTGCTTTAGTTCTTTTGTAATTTTTGCATCAATGTTCATCCATTCTTCCATCATAATTGTTTTTAGTTCACTTTTCGCGTGAATGTCGTGTTTTCGTACTCGAACCTCCAGTTTTCTCCAAATATGTTCTATTGGGTCCTATCTGGCGATTGAGGTGGTGTTTTCAAAACTTGTGTACAATTATAGAGACACCAGATGCGAACGTTGAGAGCCGTGTGCTTAGGATCGTTATTTTGATAAAAAACAAAGTTGTTTCCAATACCCAAATTTTTAGCTGATAATTTAAAATTGTCTCTTAAAATATTTATAAAAACAGCATGATTCAGTACGCCATCAATAAATACCGAATTTTTTAGTCCTGATGCTGACATGCACCCCCACACAAGGATACCTCCACCGGCATGCTTAACTGTTCCTACTAAGTTCTTGGGATTAAGTCCCTCATTTTTTTCTTCTCCATACAATTATACGCCCATCAGCACCAAAAATGTTCATCGGCAAATAAGACATTATTCCAATAGGTTCGGGGCTTATTTATCATTGATAGTGCGAAGAGAAGCCTAAACTTTCTGTTTTTCTCACTCACAAAAAATTTTCTATGGGCAGAACGCCCATGTAATCCAGCTGTTCTGAGAACTCGTCAAAAAATTTCAGGTGAAATTGAAGTAGAAAATGTTTCATTGAATTCTGCAGAAACTTTTATGGCACTCAAACGTGAATTTTTCACAAATTTTCTAATTATAAATCTTTGATCACGTTTTGTTAACTTTGCCGGACGGCCTTTTCTTAACTTGTTTTCGATCCGATTTTCTTCTTTAAAGCGTTTTTCCCATACTGCACAGTAGAATGGGATAAATTAAGTAATTTAGCAATATTCCGAACTGATTTACCACTACTATGATGAAAAATAATCAATTTTCGAATGCTGTTTGTTGTTTCTTTACGACTACGAGCCATTTTTAAATAATAAATAGAAAATTACGAAGTAGGCAAGCAAAAATTAAAGCTAAACGATATTTTACATGCCACCATAATTCAAAAATAAAAATAAAGCGCAAGATGATAATTTTAATTATGAATTTATCCGAAATATTTCAGTGTACGATGACTTTTGTGAGATAAAGTTTTTGTTACTTTTTGATTACTGGTTTCTTAAAAATAAAGTTTTACTATGTTTTCAAAATATTTCATGTAGTTTTGTTAAGAATAGATTATAGATCTTATTATTAAATACCCATTCTGAAATATTCATTTTAATTGATGGATAGACCCCTATTTCATTGAAATTCGTAAGTGTACGAGCACTTTTGGGAGCCACTGTATATATATATATATATATATATATATATATATTTATAAGAAAATCGTAAAGGATAATTTTATAGATAGAATAATGTAGAAGAAAATATTCAAATTAAATCTAATATAAAGAATACTAAAGAATATAATACAGTTAATATAGTAGTTTGTAGAACATTTCTTTTACTGTATTTTAATATTTTTTGGATAATGTCCGATCGTCTACCGCATTAGCAAGGAAAAAAAATATTTTTTGTTTATTTAGTTGTTATGCACGTGACGATAAATTTATTTAAAGTACCAGAAAAAGAAATCACGTGATCGGCATTTAATAAATTAAATTCTAAAATTTAATCTTTAAAAATTCATCAAAAATCAGGAAATGGAGGTAAAGATTAGAAAAAAATTTCATTTTAAAGGAATTTTCATGGTCTTTCTCGTGATATAAATTTTATAGCCCTCAATGTATTATTTTAAATGCAAACATAAAAAAAGTTTAAAAAACAGCTTAAAAATTCAATTTAAAAAAATCTAAGAATTTTTGAAAAATCTTTCTTAGTGCACCCCTACACTATTAGAAGAATCGCCATGCAAAATTTCAGCCCTTTAGGTCCAGCGGTTTGGTCTGAGCGTTGTATGTCAGTCAGTCAGTCAGTCAGTGAATGAATGAGTCAATTACGGAACTGTTTTATATATATAGATAACACTTAGTAATCAATTCATTATACTCTTTTAAAACAACTTAAAATTTTTACAATAAAAAAAATTTGATAAAATTTTGCATAAAATGACCTATTTTTATCGATTTTTTTTCTTGTTTTTATAAATATGACTGTAAATCCAATATTGCTTCGCCAATATGCCAATACTAACTTTTATTATAACTATATAAAGCTAACTTAAGAGAGAAAATTAGATATCTGAGACAAAAATTAACGCGCATGGAGCATTTTTAAATAAAGTAATTAACAAACTGATTTTAATTAATATCTTAATTTATTACATTCTGATTTATTTTAAATTTAGAATTTCCATCTCTAAACAAAACTGTATAAGTATACAAAATTTCATAGCAATTGGTTAATAGTTAAAAAAAAAGTTTTTCATGGTCCATTGTCGCCTTAACAGTCTATCTTTTAATTAAGTCTTCAGATGACTAAATATATTTAACTTAAGTCTGATATTAAATTTTCAGCAACTTTCCATAAAACTGCAAGAAAAATGTATGGACTCTCCTGATTTACTTCTTAAAAACAGCTTTATTTCCATAGCATGCTGGGATAATTTTAACAAATAACATCTTTAAGACAAAAAAATTTTCATCTGTACACATTTTTTATACAATTTTTAATCATTATGTCCCCTTTCTTTTAATTTAACTCGGTCGATAGATCAGAAGTATAACACAACCGAGGCTGTAACGGGAAAACTCTTTCTGAAACTGAGACGTGCGTGTTCTAACAGCTGGAGCGAGATTCGATTTACAGATGCTTTGGGGAAAAAGTTTGTCTTTAACCGCTAACTACTTTTGAAAGAATAGTAATTAATATAGCACCGAACACTAATGAAACAAATCAGGGATTGGAAAAACCTTCAAATACTCCTTTTGAGTAATTATAAATTTAGAAAGTTATTGATAGTCAATATTTAAAGGTTTCTCACATTTGCGCTTAAGACCGTCTGCACGCGGAGCAACTCAAAAGAAACTGATAACTGACTCAAATCACAAACCAGTCCGTGATGAGTCGTAACCTATGTAATTGAATGGAGCCAAGCACACGGCGCAACTGGTTACAAACTCGTCCGACGAGTTTGTAACCAGTTGCGCCGTGTGCTTGGCTCCATTCAATTACATAGGTTACGACTCATCACGGACTGGTTTGTGATTTGAGTCAGTTATCAGTTTCTTTTGAGTTGCTCCGTGTGCAGACGGCCTTAGTATTCACTCAGTTCAACGTCAACCTACAGAGAAAAGGATCGTCGACTTGGATTGGACTTTTCAAACTTTGCTCCCTCATAGAGGAGGCCATTTTTTGACTCTGCTGTCTCAGTCATTTTGTCCATCTACCTTCAAAAACCCCATTTTGTTTCATTCGAATTAAAAAAATACTGTTGGTGTTTCTCTTAAAGATATACGAGCTCTTCCGCTATTAAGGAGTAAAATTTAAAAAGAAAATATTTCCAACCAAGTCCACGATCGTGGGGGAAATGTTCTCCCCAGCTTGATATGGAGGCTGAACGAATTTTTTTCATAGATGAAGGTGTTATGCGTCTACCTCTCATTCAGCATCTAATAAGTATAATAGTTCTAAAGATCTTTAAAGGGACATGCCATGCGACACACGCACACACACACATATATATAAATGTATTCTCATGCAAACAAGCAAAGAAACTAATTTTGACATAATGCCTTCCTGCACTCTTATCTTCAGTAGACAAGCGAATGAAGGTGTAATGTCCCAACTTTTCAAAAATAGTTTTTTGGAACGAAGTTCTTTTACGCGGCTTACAGTAGAGTGAACTGGCAGGAATCGTCACGTAACGAAAAAGCGCTATATCCCCTCCATAAGACCTTTCTCTCAATGGGCTCCGTGGCTGAATGGTTATCGCATCGGACTGCGGAGCGAGAGGTCAGCGGTTCAAATCCCCGCACAAGCTCTGCAGGCGATTTTCAATTTTAATAAAGATAATTAATTTATATATTATTAAAATTTTTAATTTTAATAAAATAGAGAGAGAGTTGGTTGGTTGAATAAAAGAGGGCTGTGCTTTTTGGCGTGACAAAAATACACTAATATAATCAAACCAAATCTACACATTAAATCACGTTTAGAGTTGAAAAATAATGTAAGGAACTTCGTTCCTGACGGGGGTCCCCCGACCGCACAATTTTTTTTTTTTGAATGGTTGAAGGTGTAATGTGTCTATCTGTTCCATAGCATCATTGAATACCTAATAAGTATAATCGTTCTCGAGGATTATCAATGAATAATCAGTGATGCTGCGCGGGAGAGACACACACACAGTAGCTTCATCCGTGCAAAAATCCGACCATTCTTGAACAATGGTGACATAACACTCTCATCCACTCGTGTTCCGTGGATGAGAGTGGATGAGAGGGTTATGGCACCATTGTTCAAAAACAGTTGGTTTTCTTTTCTTGCATGGATGATGGTGTCTCTCGCTCACCTACAATATCTAATAAGTATAATTGTCTTTAATATTTATCAATGGATATTCAATGGTGGTAAGGGAGGGATGGATACATAACATCTTCTTCCACACTATATTTGAACAATTGGGACATTCCTGTCTTCAGTTGTCTGCAATCTAAACGAGTGGCTGGACATGGGTCGAGAAAAGGGTAGGGTGTTCGACAGAAAATAAATAAATAAAAAAACTTTTTTAAAAAAAGGAGGGCAAAGCTGAGCGACTGGCCATGTCCATCCATTCGTTTAGATTGCAGATGACAGGAATGGATGAATGTCGCAATTTTTCACAAATAGTATGGAAGAAGATGTAATGTGTCCATCCCTCCCTTACCACCAATGAATGTCCATTGATAAATATTGAAAACCATTATATTTATGAGATATTCAATGATGCGATGTGAGCAATAAATAATTACAAGATAAAAAGACTTTTTATATACAATGTTTTTAAATTTTCTGTTGAGTCTAGCATGGGCATAAATAAGATTTATCCCATTGTAATGAAAATGTAATATGCTTGGTTCACCATTTCGTTAATAGATGGCGCCTGTAGCGCAGTTACTTTTGGCTCCAGACGCTTCTCGTATTTTTACGTAATGTATTTTAAAATATGGAATAAAGATGGCTAAAAGTATTAAAATAATGCATTGTCATCGTGTTCTGAGCTATTCTAAAAGTTTCAAATGTCTAGCTAGTCGGGAAGTTAGTTAAAAATCGATTGCAAGATTTGTACCAGACAAACACACCCACAAACACGCACACAAACAAGAAAGCAAGTTAATAAAAACATGGTAAAAACAACAACTCTTTTTGAATAATTGTGACACAGAACCTCGTGTATTGAAGACACGGGTGGCGACAATTGAAGAGAGCATCAGGTTATCTTTCCCGAGAGAGAGAGAGAGCTCCCCCCCGTGATATAACCCCTCCTGCCATCCATCATCTTCTATTCATCATCTGTGCTGGCTCCCTCCATCTTAATTTCCACCTGTCATGTATTTAATGCGGGGGGCTAATATTGCAAACACCTCACAAAACGAGAAATCCTCTCGCTCGAGTTCTATCATTGGTCATTAATTCCCCCCCCCCGTTTTCTCTTCTTACAATAGAGTCGAGTTGCCCATTATTCTGATTGAAGAAGCATAAAAGAATGAATGAGCCGAAAGGACTTAAAATATGTCTTAGAGTTAAATATATAACGTGTTATATAACTATAATAAACATCACTATAATTACTTTACTTACACATACATATATATGTTTTACACATGTATATATATATATATATATATATATATACATGTATACACTTGATGTAAACATAATATATTTTTTATCATGTATATATATATATATATATATATACATGATAAAAAATATATTATGTGACTATAATGCAATGCACCACTAAAACATATAGTTTTTATCTTGAGACATAGATAAATATTATCTCTTATTGTTAAGCATTATCATGTTTGATTATTTCTTAGAGTATATAAGATATCAAGGGTCTCATTATTTTTAAAATGAATGCTCAAATTTCTTGTTTTTCTCGACAAATTATACTTAAAATCCTTGAATTAAGAAGATCCACACGTTCCACCTTCCTGAATTTAATATTCTCTCATTTGATGTGTACAGTTAAAATTCAGATCCTTCGGAGGTTTGCAGATTGCTGCTGTGAATATATAAAACACACCAAGGTACTGTTTAAGACTGGGTTTTATAAATTTGAATCAGTTTGCCTCTATTTAAGTTCCGTAAACGAATTGCATTGTATATAACAGAAGTCAGTTTTTGACACCTAGCTCTGTCTAACTTTGTGTACATGCGTGTCAGCTTTAATTTATATTGTTAATTTTTAATTTAAAATTTACAAAACTTGCTTGCATATCAGAGTATTATTTAAATTTTTTGTGTATTTGTTATCGACAATATTAACAGTTAAGTTTGGGCAACTTGTAGCCTATCTAAACACAGTGGACTCGGCATTTCGTAATAAGAAAATATATAAAATTTCAATTGTAGTTTGCTACACACACACACACACAAACACACACGCACACACACACACACACATATTTATATATATATATATATATATATATACATATGATGGAACTTTAAGGGGGTGCAGGGCACATTTTGAAAAAAAATTTATTTATTGAGTTAAAATTTTGAATTTTTTTCTGATGGTTAACCATATAATTTGTAAAAAAAAATCACACCATAAAACTTTTCAAAAAGTTTTTAAAAATTTTTTAAATTTAAAAGTTTTAATAAAAGTGGAGTAATTTAAAATCGTTATAACTCGAAATATTATTTGTCGAATTTCAAAATTTTTTCATTTAATTAAACAGAAATATATAAATTTTAATTTAGATTCACCATTTTTTAAAATATTAATTTTTAAAAAAATTAAAAATTTTTAGATTAAAAATTACGAAAAAAATTATGTAACTTAATTTTTAAAAATCATATTTTCCAAAGTAAATATTTTTTTCAAATTTGCTGAATCAAAATTAAAGTAAAATAGTTGAAAAAGACCTGTTACAAGTTTCAATCATTTATCTTTAACGGTTCTTGACTTATAACAATTTAAAGACGAGAAATGGGGAAAAAACCCATCATGCAGAAAAACGCACTTACAGGTTTAAATAACTATTGGCTACTATCAGAATGTTGGAAAAAAAATAATAATTTCTCTTGTTCTAATTAAGATAGAAACTTGATTTAAACGTCATTTTAAGCGCAAAAGAACACAAAAATTTTAAATGCAATAAAAATTTTTTCGAAAATTCGAACAATTTTGTGCCCTGGACCCCCTTAATGGTGGCAACTAGGTATGTACAAAGTACACAGAAGAGATACAGGGGTGAAACTTTTATAGCCTTTCAAAGTAGTAACCCGCATTGTTTAGCACCCGTTGCTAACGTACTGGAAGCTGCAGGATGCCGTCGGTAGCATCTGATCTGTTGATCCTTCGAATGGAGCAGTCTACAGCCTGTAGAATCTCTGATGGAATCCACGGAGCGGTTCCTTCATCTTGGGGATGAGATCAAAGTCCCAGGGACTTAAGTCCGGGGAATAGGGGGGATGGTTGAGCACGTTCCAGCCCAAGAGAGCAAACACATCAGTGTGCACGCATTTTCCTTCCATCAGTACGATGCAACAAATTATTTCGTACGATAGACCGGTCACTAAAACATGACTGTGTTCATCCTGTCACTGTGCAGTCTTGTGATGTTTGTGGGGAGAACGCATTCGCTCTGAGGTAAATCAGGTATGTGACGTACGTGTGGTGTAAGCTACTTTCCTGGGTTCTGCTGCGTGTGTGTGTGTGGGGGGGGGAAGGGGGGGGGGGGGCTCTACAACAGTGTTGCCAATATTAAAGTTACCTCCCTCGTATATATATACACTCATGGACAAAAAAATTAGCGCACCAAGAAGGAGTCGTCAAAATGAAACGAAATTTTACATACGTAATGACTACTTTGATATACGTAAATGATAAGAAAATCAAAGAAAAAGGATAATTTATTTCAGAGAAAAAGGCAAAAGAACGGAGGAGTTAATTCTCCGTTGGACCCCCTCTAGCGCGAATGCACGATGCGATACGATCGGGCATTGAGTCATACAAGTTCTGTATGATGTCTTGAGACATTTCGTTCCATATTTGCTGTAACCTTGCCTCTAGTTCGTTCAAACTCGTGGGATGCTCAACTCGTCGTCCCAAATGATCCCAGATATGCTCGATTGGAGACAAATCTGGGGATCGGGCAGGCCAAGGAAGGGTAGTAACAGTGCGGAGACAGTCTTGTGACACCCTTGCCGTATGAAGCCGAGCATTGTCTTGTTGAAAAATGGCTCCTGGGAGCCGTTTCATGAGTGGCAACACATGTGGCTGCAGGATTTCATGAACATATCGCTGGGCTGTCATGGTGCCACGGAACAATACTAAAGGTGACTGTGTATTGTAGGCAATGGCACCCCATACCATCACACCAGCTGTGGGAGCGATGTGTCGCTGTACAGCAAAGGCAGGATTGAAGCTTTCACCACGGGCTCTCCACACACGAACACGATTGTCATCACTGCCGAGATTGAATCTGGATTCGTCGCTAAAGACGACCTGGTTCCATTCCGCTGCAGTCCAGTTTCCTCGTGCGCGGCAAAACTCCAAACGGAGGCGTCGATGGGTGGGCGTAAAGGGCAGCACACGTAATGGGCGCCGCGATACCAACTGTACTTCAGCCAGGCGCCTTCGTATGGTTCGAGAAGACACAGAGGCCCCAAGTGAAGGTGCTACCTGTGCCTGGATGGCGGCCGATGAAGCATTTCGCTGTACGCGTGCATTTCTTACGATGTGCCAGTCTTCTCGACGACTGGTCTGTCGAGGGCGTCCTGAGCCTGGTCTTCGTGTACATGACATCTCTCGGGTCCACTGGTCCCAACACTTCCTCACAACACAATCAGAGCGGCCTAATTGACGAGCTACTCGCCTAGCTGACCACCCAGCTTCCATCATCCCGACGATTCTCCCACTCTCAAACTGCGACAACTGCTTATATTGTCTTCGAACAAGGCGTAATGGCATGTCTATCTCACCTCTTCCTTTGCAAATGATTCAGCACACTCAAACAAGCTTTGGTTACCTGTTTTATACTCCACAGAGTACGATGTTCAACGCCCTCTACCGGCTATACGTAATGCGCAATCACTCTGCATTTCTAATCATTTGCATATCTCCCCGACATGTACCTTCCTTTCAAGTTTCGTTACGATTCCGGAATTATTTCTTGGTGCGCTAATTTTTTTGTCCATGAGTGTATATACTAGCTGAAAACCCGCGCTTCGCTACGGAGTACATTCAAATTAAATACAACGGTCAACGTATGCAATTTATGCCAAAAAATAAATATATATATTTATAATAAATGCGATGATCAATGTATACAATTGATGTAAAATATCTATCTATCTATATATATATATATTTATAAAAAATTACAAACTGGTAACTGGTTTGTAACCATGAAAATTGTCAAAATCGACGGCGGGGACTGCTCTCTAGCGGAGTGGTTCTGTTTCATGTCAAAGCTCGGCCTCACGTTGCGGCAAGAACAAAGACGCAACTGGACAATTTTCATTGGGAATTACTGGATCATCCACCATACAGCCCTGACTTAGCACCATCAGACTTTCATCTGTTTCCAAAACTTAAGGAATTTCTTGGTGGAAAGCGCTTGGAAAATGATGACTTGTTGAAAGAAACTGTTACTCACTGGTTTAACGGTCAGGCGGCAGAGTTGTTTGATGATGAGATCCAAAAAGCTGGTGACACGACTTGACAAACGTTTAAATGTTAATGGTGACTATGTTGAAAAGTGAAAAATGTTCATATTTTAGTTTGTGATTCAATTTACGCTCATAACTAAAGTTTCTCTTACTCCATTACAAAATGGTTCTTACTTAAAAAATGACCCTCGTACTTATTTTTGGAATACATAAAAATTTAAACATTACAGAATTTAAAGAGATATCAAAAAGTAAATAATTTTCAATTTAATTTGCTAGGTAATAAAAATAATTTTATCATTCTTTGAGGCTTTATTGCAAAGAATACATTACATTTCGTTAATGTAATTTATTATGAAAATTGTTTGATGGAATCTTTATAATAAATTGTTCTTCCTATCGTCTTTTCTGCTAGATAATTCCATCGCTTTTGAGGAGTTGTTATTCATAGATAATTATTAAAAAATTTTCAGTTTAGTAAAACTATGCTCGGCTCTTGCTACAGTTACAGGTAGAGTGGGTAGAATTCTTAGAGCTACAACAACGTTTGGAAATAGGCATTCAACATTGAATTCTCATAACCTGAAATTCAGGAGTTTATAAAGCAGGAATTGTCCAAATATTCGCTTCTATTTGTATATTTTCTATGAATTTCTTCCTATGTTAGATTAAACTATTAATATTTTTTCTTTATTCGGTAAAAATTTCGTATATTTTACTGTCTGTTTTTGGCGCCTTAGGCGGTCGTTTTGCCGCCTCACCAACGGGACCTGCTCATCAATCACATTGTTCAGTGGTTAGAAAATATGGGCCGAAAGATTGGCCTCGATTCCATCCCATCCATTTGGAAAGAATTCTGGCTGATGCCGTTCCATTTTGTTTCTCCGATCATAGACTTTCCAATTCAGTAATAATATTAACTCGCAAGACTCTGTCTCTCTCTCACTACTACCATTTTCTTGCTTGGGGCCGAGTAACGATTATTTTGATATCACTTGGGAAGGATTAAAAAAACATTGTGATTAAACTTTTGGCTTTTTCTTAAAACGAAAGGTTTTTCAAGCTTCTCTTTTCGATGAAATCATAATTTTACTGATTCTTGATTTTGTTTAACTTTGGTATGATCTGGTAATGACAGGTGATTTCCTGTACGTCAAAAATATAACCACTACAAGTGTAATGTAAAAAAAGCGTGCGGGCTGTAGGCAGTTATTACCTTTATCATTATCTGATTTTCAAAATACTGATACCGTTGTCTCTTATTGGATTCTGTGGGAGCTTCATTCCCCCCCCCCCAGTTTTTGCTTGTCTGAAGCCTTTATTAATGGTACTGTTCCAAGTTTTAAGTCATATGAAGCGTAGATGTGAGCACAAAACTCGTGTCAAAAAAATTTAGTCAACTACATCTTAATTATAATTATCTTGTGAACAAACACATAAATAACCAGTTCGACAAGCTTTAATTGAAATAAATCCTATGAGTTTTTTTTTTTGAGCACATGCATAACTTCTAAAGATCAACCTATAAACGTTTGAGTCGTACTTTTTTAAAATTGTTGCTATAGTAATTTTTAAAAAAATTTATTGTTTAAATTCACAGGCGTGTTGCTTAGCTGCTACACTCCAAAAGGAATAGATGTTTGGACATAACACGTAAAAATACAATGTACAAAATATCGGGACACATGGTGCGTTACCTCAATGAAAACTGTTGCAGTTGAGTGACTAATTTCTAATGACGTGTTCCGATGACTTTATAAAAGTGGTGCTCCACTATTTGTTCAATCTTCTCCCTATCGAATACGAGATCTACTATACTAATAATTCCTGTCGAATCTATGGAATTTGTGAGGAAAAGACTCTTGAGAGTCGGTCACAATTGTTTGGACTTGAGTTTGGAGACATGGGTTCAACTCTCGGCTCGGACAGATCGTCGCAGCAAGTGACTGACTTTTTTCCTTTAGCCCGTCTGCACACGGAACAACTCAAAAGAAACTGAAAACTGACTCGAATCACAAACCAGTCCGTGATGAGTCGCAACCTATGTAATTGAATGGAGCCAAGCACACGGCGCAACTGGTTACAAACTCGTCCGACGAGTTTGTAACCAGTTGCGCCGTGTGCTTGGCTCCATTCAATTACATAGGTTGCGACTCATCACGGACTGGTTTGTGATTCGAGTCAGTTTTCAGTTTCGTTTGAGTTGCCCCGTGTGCAGACGGCCTTAGAAGTCCCGAGTTCTCACAGACTGTTGTTGTGACTGACGGGATCAATTGTAACCAGGTTCGCTGTTTAGCTCACGATCATTGGACAACAGGGAAATCCAATGGCTTTTGAATGGAGTCATTCTTATATTTAAAAAACAACATTGTAATGAGATGAAACAGTCTGACTACGCTCATTCTCTCTAGATCTATGTCTTAATCGCATATTAACTACTGGATTCACTTCAACCCTCTTAGATACTAATACAATCCCCTCCTGCCGCCAAAAGGTATGCGTCATTTGCTTTCATTGATTTACTTCATGTAAAAATGTCAAAACAAGTTTTATTCTTTGCAGTTATAAACAGCAAAAGTAGATTGCATTTTATATTATTTAAGATGATGCAATCTAGTCGCTGATGAATTTCTAATCTAGTAGCTAACTGATAACAGAAAAATTAAAATCTTCCCAGAGAATTCGGTCATTTCGGGTTTAAGAACCCATTGCCTCAAATTAGCTTAAAGGAAAATAAAGGTAAATATATTTTTTACTTACGCAATAAACTCAAAATTTCTTCATTATAATTTCAATTTCAGATGTGGATCAGAATTTTTTCTTACCTAAAAACTAATATCTTCTCCATCAAATCACGTTTGTTCTACCTATTTTTCTATAAAACATACAGAACTAAAATAAATTGGATGCTTTTAGCTGTATATTTAAAAGTTTTTAAAAATCTGTTTACTTTTACGATGAATTCTGAAAGTAAACAAACTTGAATGTGAATGAATCAAGTAGCTCAAGTATTCATATCGCGTAGTGAGCTGCAAAAAACTGGATGGCAGTCTACTACTCCAATCGCATGAAAAACTAAATAAATAAAAAAAGTAATGAAAGGGTTTGCTTTTACAAGGTGTGGATTAAATGCAATATTGTTAGATAATTCGGGATATTTTTTAACTTTCATATACTTTTTCCATTATGACGTCATTATTAATATTATGACGTCAAAATGACGGGTTGGATGGCAGTCTACTACTCCAATCGCATGAAAAACTAAATAAATAAAAAATAATGAAAGGATTAAATGCAATATTGTTAGATAATTCGGGATATTTTTTAACTTTCATATACTTTTTCCATTATGACGTCAAAATGACGGGTTAACTTCTAGTTAAATATAGTTTTTTTCATTAGTAAATGTTTGGGGGGGATTATGTATTATTCATAGCCGGTTCTGAAAAAACCGAAACCGAGTTCTGAATTTTTAGCCTGTATTTGATGTGATCCACGGTTACCTACAGGAAGCCCGAATCCTGAATTTGCAGCTGCAGTTGACAGGTGGTAAATATACATAATTATAAGTATAAATTGGGGTAATTCTAAACTTGTATAATTTATTTACATACCTACATACAATAAGGATCACAAATATTTTAATTTTCAGGCTCTTTTACGTCAGAAGTATGGAACCAGCATAGTAACTTCGATGACCGCACTACGAATCATATTGAAGGTTGGCATCATGCCTTAAACAGTGCAGTTGGAAAATCGCATGTTTAGCTTGATTTATGAATTCATAAATCAAGTAAAAATCCAACACGAGAACTCTGAGAATCAAATGGCATTATTGGATGCAGGCAATAAGCCACCTAGAGTGAATAAACATTTGAAAAGTAATGAAAAAGTAAAGTGACTATATTAACGAAGAAATAACACTGCACACATTTATATCTGCTGTTGGTTATTGTATTGTATAGTATTATTTTGTATTATTTATTATATCAATAAAACATGCTTTAATTTTAGTGTTAACCGTTAAATCACCTTTTTTCAGAAATATATTTGTTTCGTTTTTAATATTCGGAATTCCAGCTCCCGGGAATTTGGGTTTTCGGTGAGTTACCGTGATCCACATGGGTCAGAGGCCTGCACCACCACCATTTTGGCCCAAGGGGAGATATCTGGAGGACCCCTTCCGACCCTACAGAGCCCCCAGAGAAACATTACAAGCAGGTAAATGTAAGAATGAAAGTGAAATCTTGTATAAAACAACTATTTACAGCGGTCTGCGCAACTCCATTCAAAATGAGATCAGGACCGTATTACTGTACGGAAAGCTGCAGTGGGTCGCAAGAAAAGCGGAACATTTTTGTTCTAACAAAAGATAAACAGATTATTTTTTAAATTAAATGAATACCAATATTCATTAAATATTGATATATATATAATCTATTAAAATGTATATATATATATCGTAACATTAAAACTCCAAAAATAAAATATCATATTTTTTAAAAATTTATAATAGTATGCGTCTTTACAAAAGACTTCACGGGCCACATAGTAAGTACTGGCGGGTCGTACTTTGTGATTTACGCCAAAAATTTGACAGTGTTCGTCTTTTGCCCTAATTAACAGGTTTGAAAAGTACTACAGAAATGGTGAAGAGAACGTCAGAACATTTTCTTTTACGCCAAAGATTGTTCGGACACTCTTGGATTGACAAAAGATGACATACAAGACTTGTTTATTCAGTCAAGATCATCAGTGATTTAAATGAATTCGAATCGCTACTTTGTTGCTGTAGTGGGAGAGAGATAAAAAAGCATTCGACACGCAAAGACAGAACGACTTAATCTACATGGCACGAAATCATTTCATAACGTTTCTGCGGAAAGCCCTTGTCACAACCGGTCGGATTCGAAATTGGAACAGATGGTGGCTCTCGGATGCGCGTGGAAGGTAAAATCAAATTATAAAGAAGTTGATTCAATACTGCAGGGCGATTTATTTGAACTTATCTGACGGAGGAACACATTCTTTTCACTGAGATGGCAGAGGAAGTCCCAACACACAACGATGTAAGAGTTTACTTACACGTGATATTGGTTTTTAAGATGACTTACGTCTATCTGACATCAAACGGTACCCTTGTCCTGCACCCGGTTTCATACGAATCGTCTTGAAGACTATTCAGATAATTTCTTTTCGTTCTGACTCATACAATTAATCTTACTGGAAAAAACAACGGATACTGCTAATAATGGAGTATCACAGGACTTTACACAGACATTTTACCATTCCTTTGATTTACTGTATAGACTGGTCCATAACTTATTATGCATTTATTTATATAAAGATATACCTCTATTGACACGCGAAAGGATTTTAATGATGAAATCAGGGCCTGATTTAGAAAATTCTTGACTATAGGCACAACTCGGGATGGGGGCCCCCTAACACTGATGTGGGCTTAAAATTTCCAAAATTGACACCAAAAAAAAGCATGAATCATTGTGAAAGTACCATTTTACCAAGAATTGGCTATTTGAAGCAGAGAAGCGTAGAAGATTATCAAATAACAAAAACCAATACAACATATTAACTTCATCATTAAAACACCAATGCAATGCAACCAGAAAAACTTATTAATCCCTTATACACACATATGATACATATGATGAACTATACGTATAACTATACATATGATGAACCAATCAATCAAATTTGAAAGGATATATAATAAAAATTGCTATTAAAAAAGGGTAAAATATTTTTAAAAAATTGAATTGGGAATTTTCTCTTTTTTTCATTTTAAAATTAAAATTTTGGGCTCCCCCCAACATTCGGGGGGCTCCTTGGCCCGGGCCTACCGGGCTTAATGGAAAATCAGGGCCTGAAATGGGGGCTGGATCACTAAGCACGGTCCCCCTGAAGAAATAGTCTTCTATTGCAGGTTAGATTAGCTACCAAAACATCTCGACCACGTTTAGAACATCTTTACTGTTAGGGCTACATCTGTCGAAAGAGAGTGTCAGTTCAAGGTGTTAACTCTTCAGATCGCGAACTCGAGATTCCAAATTCCATTATTCCTGAAAGTTCTTTGAATTTCTTCTGTTTTCTTTTCAACACTTAGGTTCACCAAATTTCTTTTATTCTCCTCGATCTCAAAAAGCTTTCATGAAACAAAATACAGTGAAACTTCCCTATGGCGGCCAATAATGGCTCCAAATAAAGTGGCTGACAAGAGAAGTTTCACTGTATATTGCATTGGGAAAAAAAAAGACTGGATGCAATTTTAAAAATCGTGTATCTCTAAACGAGTGGCTTCTCAAACTAACACGGATCATCGCTTTTGAGATGTTGGTGCTCCTACATTTCAAGTATTGGTCTTTAACGTCAGTAATTCAAATGAACGAAAAGTGCCATTTGGATTAACATGAAGCTCTTGCGTTTGTAAATATTCTACTTAAGTGTTTCTTTAATTTCAGATTTCGTTTTTTAAAATTAGGTTCAATGCGGTCATTTTTAGAGAAAAACATCAGGACAAATCTTGAAGAAAAACAGATATACAAAAACTGTTCGCACCATGTTAAAAATTCTCAAGTTGGTTGGAAAATACTTTTTACATATACTTTTTTTAATAAGTTTACTTGTTTTAATAAGTTTAAGGTGACTGCCTACATTCGGAGTCGTTTAAAAAAAAATTAAAGGATTTTTATGGTAAAATAGCATTTAAAAATAAAAAAGGAACAAAAACTTACCTGTAAATAGCATACTTTTTTATAAATTGGTCAATTTGAAGTAATTTTTAATGAAATTTAGCTAAAACGCCTATCACTCTGTACGAAATCCTAATGCTACCATTTTAATTTCCTTCTTACCCATGATACATATGACAGTTATCTTCAAAATGACCTACAATCTAAGAGAAATTTTAAAATGCAAAAATAATACCCTCAATTTTATGTTCCAATATGAAAATTTTTCCCATTCGTCATTCCTTTCTTTATAAAAACTATTTATTATACGCCAATTATTATGCGTCATTTCATTAACAATAGCATCTAAAACATTTCCTGAAAATTTTATCAAATTATATGCATTATTATGTGAAATATCATGATAACGGTAGAGATTTGTGCTAAAAAACATAATTCTGTGAAAAATCCATTTAAAGTTGTTTGTCACTTCAATTTTGTAGCAGAAGATGTTTTTTTAAATAGCTACAACTCTGCTTCTAATTGATGTAGAATGAAAATCAAAACATTTAAAAAAAAAAAGATTGAATTATTTGATTCTTGCAAAAAATGAAATTGACCAAAATAGTCAAAAGAGGGCATTTTCAACGTAGGCAGTCACCTTAAAATACATTTAAACTGCACTTAAGTATAGAAAACATACATAAAATGCATGTCGTCAGTGTAAATATGTTCCCGTAAAAAAGGAATTAACAAAACAATTTTTTTCAACCTAATAGTATTTTCTATAGAAATTTATAAGCTATATATATATATATATAATTTTATGATCTTACCTAAATTATATCATCAGAAATTTAAAAAGTATCTTTTTTATTCGCTTTTATGAGACTAGCATTTTTTGTTGAAGCTAATTTTTAGATTGTTCAGAAAATTTAAAAAAGAAAATTCAAACTGAGTCCCGTAACAATATGACGTTCCAATATAGCAAAGCATGGGCATTGTAGCATCTCTCTTTACGTTTAATCAATGGAGAGATCATGCGCCTAACGTTAGAAAAAGCATTAGAAAGCCTAACTCGTCCAACGAGTTTGTAACCAGTTGCGCCGTGTGCGTGGCTCCATTCAATTACATAGGTTACGACTCATCACGGACTGGTTTGTGACTGGAGTCAGTTATCAGTTTCTTTTGAGTTGCTCCGTGTGCAGACGGCCTTAAGGTGACTGTCTATGTTGAAAATGTCATTTTTTGACTATTTAGGTCAATTTTATTTTTGGCAAGAAACATGTAATTCAATCTTTTCTCTTTTCAAAATCGTTTTGAGTTTCATTCTACATCAATTAGAAGCAGAGTTATAGCTATTTTAAAAAACATCGTCTGCTACAAAATTGAAGTGACAAACAACTTTAAATGCGTTTTTCTCAGAATTATGTTTTTTAGCACAAATCTCTATCGTTATCATGATATTTCACATAATAATGCATATAATTTGATAAAATTTTCAGGAAATGTTTTAGATGCAATTGTTAATGAAATGACATACAATAATTGATTTATAATAAATTGTTTTTATTTGGGGATGCTTTTATAAGGAAAGGAATGGCAAATCGGGGAAAATTTTCATATTGGAACATAAAATTGCGTGTATTATTTTTGCATTTTAAAATTTTCTCTTAAGATTGTAGGTCATTTTGAATATAACTGTCATATGTATCATGTGTGAGAAGAAAATTAAAATAGTAGCATTAAGATTTTTATGGAGAGTTATAAGCATTTTAGCTAAATTTCAATAAAAATTACTTCAAATTGACCAATTTATAAAAAAAGTATGCTATTTACAGGTAAGTTTTTGTTCCTTTTTTTAATTTTTAAGTGCTATTTTACCATAAAACGCCAAAAAAACCTTTAAACAATTATTGTTAATTAGTAGTTGTTTGGTGTTATTTAAAGTTCATTTTCTTATATTACTCCTTTTGTTTTCTTTTCGTTAATCCTTTTATACTTGGTTAATTTTCAGTATACGGATTACCGTTGAAACTCTTTACCGTTGAAACCCCTGTGTGAATTGCTAACTTGCCATTATTTACTTTCTGAAATTTGGTAATTAGGTATTTTACATATTGTGTTTGTGCAACTCTGTTTGTGCAATATTTCTGTGATATAATTGTACTTTTATTTTTATTTTGGGCTGTTTTTATAAGGAAAGGAATGACGAATCGGGGAATATTTTCATATCAGAACATAAAATTGCATGTATTATTTTTGCATTTTAAAATTTCTCTTAGATTGTAAGTCATTTTTAAGATAACTGTCATATGTATCATGTGTGACAAGGAAATTGAAATAGTAGCATTAGAATTTTGTGCAGAGTGATAGACATTTTAGCTAAATTTCATTAAAAAATTATTTCAAATTGACCAATTTATAAAAAAGTATGGTATATACAGTAAGGTTTTGTTCATTTTTAAATTTTTAAGTGCTATTTTACCATAAAAGACCAAAAAATCCTTAAAAAATTATTTTATAAAAAAATTGGCTCCGAACGTAGGCAGTCACCTTAATGATACATGAGAAAGAAAAGCTTCCAGTTTAAAATTTTTCCGTCACAAAACATTCATTTCATGACTACCTCATTATTTATGAGAAAAATATAATTAGTCGTAGATTTTCGCTTTGGTTCAGTTTTCGAAAATAAATTTTAAAAGGTGACAATGGACCATGAAAAACATTTTTTTTATTTATCAACCAATTGCTATGAAATTTTATATACTTATACAGTGTTGTTTAGAGATGAAAATGCTAAATTTAAAAAATATCAGAATGTAATTAATTACGATAAAATTAAAATCAGTTTATTAATTACTCTATTTAAACATGCTCCATGCGCATCCATTTTTGTCTCAGATATCTAATTTTCTTTCTATAGCTTTCTGCTAGCTTTATACAGTTATAATAAAAGTTAGTAGCAATACTTGATTTACAGTCATATTTATAAAAACTAGAAAAGAAATCAATAAAAATAGGTCATTTTATGCAAAATTTTATCAAAAATTTTTTTGACTGTAAAAATTGTAAGGTGTTTTAAAATAGTATAATAAATTTATTACTAAGTTTTATTCTAACATATATAAATAACCATTTTATGAAATTTTATGAAAATTCATGATAAATTATGACGCATGGGACATTTTGAACTTACTGAAACGACACTTGTTTAGAGAAAATAATATTTAAAGTTTTAATTTGACTAACATTTCCATTGTTTACGTTTGAAAAAATACTTATAACTCGGTTAATAATGATCGAATCAACATACTTTTTTTTTTAAATTTAAAGCTGATGAGTTGCAGAATCATTTTCTGAAAGAAAAAAAATCGTTTCGGGGGACATATTTTTGTCAATCTGAAGGTCCATTGTAAAAAATTGCCTTTTAAAAAATCTTAAAATTATAATGAGATTGGAAATTTATTTTAAGGTATTCTATTTATTTCTAGTGAAATGTGTATATGTACAATATTTCGTATCTCTATGATGAAAAGTAAAAAAAGTAAATTTTAATGTCCACCGTTCCCTTAAAAGAAAACCTGATTTTATTAACTTGTTTATTGATTTTATCTGAATAGTTAGAGATATTGTAAAACTTTCACTTTACTTACACACGCACAGAATCATCTGGAACCTGTTGTCAAAGTAATTTCAGTTTTCTCCATATTTATTTAACACTGTATGATTTGAGGACTCCGAACATTTAAAAAAAAACTTACTGTGGCAATAGTCATGAACTTTAAACAAAATAAATACTATAAAAATTTCAGCGCAAAAAAAAAAAGATTACAAGGTAAACACTAGAAAACAAAATGCCTTAATGAGTTTAATGGACAAACAATTCTATTGTTGTTGATAATATATTTCAAACCTTCAAAAATGCATGTTATTGATTGGTTATTTAGTAATATGTTATTCAGAACGTTATCTGTTGTTAATATAATAGTGTTCTTCAAATATGAATGCATTAAAATATAATAGTAGTCTAAAGATAGTTATATTTGGGCTAATAATGTAATGGTTGGGATCGGGTATCACCTGGTAAATTCCACTGATTTGATGATGAATATTATTGTGTGACACGTGATTTTTATTACATCATGTTATTAAATATTCGTAAATCTTCTTCCTCATACAGTTTGCTAAACGGAAAATTATTTCCTCCGGTTGGTATAACTTGCAACGCCCTTGTATTTTTTTTTCTGAATTACAGTATCCAAGCAGGGAATAATAGAATCAGCATATTGTACACATAACTATCTGTCTAAAATTCTCCCAAAATTATTCAAATGAAAATTCTTTAGTAAGAGACTTTTTTACGGGACTCGAGAAAAAAACCATTTAATAATTTTTCAGATTCAAGATGTAATGAACTTCCAACAACAGTCAAACAAACTACTAGTGAATGCAAAAAACAATTTACACATGCAGGAAAGAATAACTTTATATGAATGGTGCGATAAAACTCAAATTTAAAAATTAATTAACGGGACATCTGATCCTAATTCAAAATCAAATGAAGCGAGTCAATAATACTTAATTCGTATGGTAAATTGGGTAGAATATCAACGTGAATTTGGATTTCTCAATAATGAATTTGAAATGGGCCGTGTATTAAAAAAGGCCTTTGTGGATGATACTCTAAATTGAAAGAAAAAGAAAGGAACTTGAGAGAAAAATTTATAAATGTTACTTTACACATTGGTTTTTAAGTTTTAAAGTTTGCAATAGGAAGGAAAAATTATATTTAGATTTTGATGAAAATATATCGTGATAATTATAATGCGGGTACACTGATCAAAACTGAATGATTCATTACACATGACATCCGAATAAAATTCATTTGTTTTCTAGTGTTTACCTTGTAATCTTTTTTTTTTCCGCTGAAATTTTTATAGTATTTCTTTTGTTTAAAGTTCTTCATGACTATTGCCACAGTAAGTTTTTTTTTTTAAATGTTCGGAGTCCTCAAATCATACAGTGTTAAATAAATATGGAGAAAACTGAAATTACTTCGACAACAGGTTCCAGATGATTGTGTGCGTATGTAAGTAAAGTGAAAGTCTTACAATATCACTAACTATTCACATAAAATCAATAAACAAGTTAATAAAATCAGGTTTTCTTTTACGGGAACGGTGGACATTAAAATTTACTTTTTTTACTTTTCATCATAGAGATACGAAATTTTGTACATATACACATTTCACTATAAATAAATAGAATACCTTAAAGTAAATTTCCAATCTCATTATAATTTTAAGATTTTTTAAAAAATTTGAAATTTATAAACAGAATTTTAAAATGCTCCTTGCTACTTAATTTTTGAGATATTTCCTCGATTTTGCCTTTTAATCTCTTTAGTCTGTATAACAAACAAATCTGGGTATCAATCATTTAATCCCTTGAATAGTTAATTTTTTAGAGTTTTTTTTCTGAATTCCATCCCGATTTTCATCAAAATTTTGCCTTTTGAAAAGTTATAAATCAAATTTAATTACCTTAATGAAGTCGAATTGTAAAATGGATACCCAGTTCTTTTGTAAACAGCATCAGGATTCTTCCTTATCAATTTCATGAATTGTGAAGAAAAATTAAGTAGCATGGAGCATTTAAAAAATCTAAAAACCTTGAAAAATCTGTTTTGAGAAAAACAGATTTAAAATTTATTACTACACTTACCCATTATAAATTACTTTGCAGAAGCTTCATAAATGATTTTTTACTTGAAAAAAATTATTTTGGTACTAATAATCTGCAGAAATATATACAGTCGAACCTCCATATATCGAAGTAGCAAATTGCGAGAAAAAAATTCGATATATAGAAATTTCGATATATAGAATTGAGCTTAGTCTTATCATAATTCTCCTTAAAAAAAAAAAAAATAAAGCTAATTTTCGTACATGAAACTCCATTTCTAATTTATATGCGAATCCCATTAAATGAAAGTTAATAAATAAAAAATGAATTAATATGAAAGATTTATTGATTACTACATATCTTTTAAAAAACAATAATGCAGACAGTGGTTACAATGATCACAGTTACATCTTTAAAAAAAACTACGAATATCTTGCTGAACAGTTAGTTTTGCGGAAAGTTCAAAGAAATGTTCGTATTTATTCAGTCTACTAAAAACTTCATCAGCAACATTTTCCGCGAATTGAAGTTCACGACGTATTGTTTCAAATGCCAAAAATTGGGAGATATTATTCTAAAGTGGAATAAAATCTCCCAATTTGTCTTGAAAAAAATTTCGATATATAGAGAATTTTTCGATATATAGAAACAATTTTTCTATGTAATGAACCTGGAGATTTGCTAAGAGTTCGATATATAGAAAACTTCGATATAAGGAAGTTCGATATATGGAGGTTCGACTGTATATATTTTTTACAATAACACAATCAGTATTACAGTGACGAGATTTGCTCAAATAAAGGTCCACCGATCCCTTAAAAGATATTAAACAGAGATTTTCCATCTCTCCCTCACGTACAAAGAGGGAACTCTTTGTACCTTACTATTTTTTTCTTTTCATTTTGGATGTCTTTTTGTCCTACAAACAAGCACAATTTTGTGTTTCTTTTCATACAAATTTTCCTCTAATGCAGGGCTTCCCAATACCGCCTACCAGGGCGCTGGAACGATCTAGGGGGTGAACTTAAATTCAAACTCAGCCATCGACAGTTCTGGCCGCAAAAACAGATGTCGGTGCTTTATCCTGGATTAAAATCTTTAAGTGCAAAAGCTTTTAATTGCATTTCCTTTCTCCTGTTGAGCCTAACATGGGTTCAATGCAGCCACAAATCTGCTTACTAAAAGTAGAAACCGACTCCAAACAGCTCATCGCGATGATTTGAAAATGCTGTTCACAAAAGTGGAGCCGAACGTTCATAAATTCATAGCGGCGCACCACGTTCATTCTTCTCATTCGGATTCGTGTGAATGATGTTCGTCCTTTTGACTCTAATATTTTCCTTCGTTACCTTCATTTTGTGTGTCTAATTACGAATGCTACACTACGGTTGGTTTTAATAAATAATTTATAACTTCCAGCTTCGAGCCGTCTTATTGACAATATCTCTCTTTAACTTTTTCCTTACGGGGTGGGATGTCATGTATCCCAAGAATGAATATATATATATATATATATATATATGTGTGTGTGTGTGTGTGTATGTATGTATAAACACACACACACACACACACA
>OU015491.1:234728483-234730983 GCA_907164885.2 Dolomedes plantarius | reverse complement strand
TCTTTTACTGTATTTTAATATTTTTTTGGATAATGTCCAATCGTCTGCCGCATTAGCAAGGAAAAAAAATATTTTTTGTTTATTTAGTTGTTATGCACGTGACGATAAATTTATTTAAAGTACCAGAAAAAGAAATCACGTGATCGGCATTTAATAAATTAAATTCTAAAATTTAATCTTTAAAAATTCACCAAAAATCAGGAAATGGAGGTAAAGATTAGAAAAAAATTTCATTTTAAAGGAATTTTCATGGTCTTTCTCGTGATATAAATTTTATAGCCTCAATGTATTATTTTAAATGCAAACGTAAAAAAAGTTTAAAAAACAGCTTAAAAATTTAATTTCAAAAAATCTAAGAATTTTTGAAAAATCTTTCTTAGTGCACCCCTACACTATTAGAAGAATCGCCATGCAAAATTTCAGCCCTTTAGGTCCAGCGGTTTGGTCTGTGCGTTGTATGTCAGTCAGTCAGTCAGTCAGTGAATGAATGAGTCAGTAACGGAACTGTTTTATATATATAGATAAAAGGAGGAATTTGTTTAAGAAAGAAAATTTTCAGGGGCTGAGTAATTTTTTTTCTTCTGAAAGGGGGCTGTAGGCGAAATAAGTTTTGGATCCCGTGCTCTAATGTGAGGTATCTCATAGAGTCGCCTGTTCTCAACGAGATGATTTTCTGTAAGGGTTTATTATGCAGTTAGTAATTCCTTTAAACTGAAGTGAAAAAGCAATCAATGATCATGAACCTATACAATATTAAACGGCAACAAACAACTTCTTGAAGTCCGCAGCATGAGATAAGGCTTCTTGTTTCGAACTCGTTAGTAGTTCATCGTCAGGCCGAGAAGCATTATATGCATGACTGTCACTGTATGAACAATTCACAAGTGCTACATGCAAGTGTCACAAATTCATAGTGACAAACACAGTCTGACGATGGAATTGTTAAGGCTGCTATGTACTAACCCCATTGGATTCGCTCACTTCAATGTTAACCTATGGAGAAAATTTGTCCACGGATTGCCGACTTGGATTCAAAGATTTTTTTTTTAAAATTGTACTCCGTCATAGAGAAAGAAATTTTACATGTGTGTACATTTTTCATTTTTTTTTAAAAACTGCAATTAATATTTTAAAATTTAAATTATTCGGGGGGGGGAGGAAATCTGGTATAGTGTGTTTTAAACTCCCATAAATTCCTTCTGTGGACGAAATTTATAAAATGAATCCTGTAGCACTTTGCAGAAAAGTTTAGGCTATCTAACAATACCAATTTTATTGGATTATCAGCATTTATGTACCTGTAAATAGTTGACAAAAATATATTTTAAATTAAATGTTTGGAATTCTCGAACTGTCAACTGGACTTCTCCCACCAAAAGAGTCTGCAAGAAGAGGATGAGGGTTATACGATTGTTTTCTTAGTACATAGCAGCCTTAATGAATTCGAAACCTGTAGCCATACTTCCAATTATATCGTGGATTTCGGGATGTTAATTATTCTCGTTTGCGTTTTCCACAGGTTTTTAACTCACTACTCAGTGCTAGTTTATAGCTGTTATGACCTAAATCGTATCTATAAGCCCGTCTGCACACGGAGCAACTCAAAAGAAACTGATAACCGACTCAAATCACAAACCAGTCCGTGATAAGTCAGTTTCTTTTGAGTTGCTCCGTGTGCAGACGGCCTAAGGATACTTTTAGTTGGAAACTATAAAATCTATGCGCGGACGGTTTCTAAAAAGTTTAAAAAAATAATTCACCGCGACAATAAACAGATCCATGGCTTACGAAGGAAATGAAATAGCAAGTTTTATATATTATTCAGAATGACTAATAATACAAAAATTTCGTAGATCAGGCTGTTTCCAACTACATTTTAACTACTTTAAATTAATTAGATAATCAATAATCATGCCAGCTGATATATTTTTCTGTTCCAAAAGTTAAACAATGACTTTTATAAAGCAAGAATAACTTGAGCAAAAATTAAACAATTTTTCTTAGTTTTATCCAATCTGTATGTCAGAAATTAAAGAAATTTTTGAACGGATACATCTTTTTAATAATATTTTTTAATAATAATTTTTTGCTGTCATAGAATTATACCTCTAATGTAAGATATCTCCTTGAGTCTCATTTTCTCAACGTCATAATTCTGATTTTTTGCAAGGGTATATTATGCAGTTGGTAATTCCTTTAAACTAAAGATATAAAAGTGTAAAATAATCGAAGATCATAGACTTATACAATAAGAAACTTGGATCAATGAGAAACTTCCGTGGATGTGACTATAGCCAGGGACAAGACACTAACAGTACTTGGAGAACTATTTCACGTCCTAACTACTGCCCAATATTTGTACCGAAATATAATTTTTATTTCATAAATTTGTTGCCGTAAAATGATGAACAGTGATATATATATATATATATATATATATATATATATATATATATATATATACAGTGGAATCTTGATCTATCGTTTTTCAAGGGACCGG
>OU015491.1:234658483-234723483 GCA_907164885.2 Dolomedes plantarius | reverse complement strand
CAAGAATTAACCCAATTTTTGCTTATTCTGCAACCGCTGTTTCATACCATCAGACTCCAACGAGTGTTACGCACGATCATGCGTGTGTATTACAATTATTGAATGGTTATTTGTTTTGTATTGTATCAATGTATGCACATATCAAATTTCATTAAAATCGGTACAGTAGTTCTAGAGATAATCGACCAAGTCTGCAGATTCTCTTAATTTTTTACACCAGTGTATATATATATATGTATATATATATATATATATATATATAGATATAGATAGATAGATAGATAGATAGATAGATATAGATATGTGTGTGTATGTGAAATGCTAGGAACGTGGACTATAATTAACTAAATTTAATTGAGTTAAAATTAGGCAAATTAGCGTTAAACGGTAATTTACTATTAGGGTTTTTAGTGGTTTTCCAATTCAGGACGTAGCGTTGTTTTTTAATGCATTTGAGAATTCACAAGACTATAAGGTCATTAATGATTAAATGCCTAGCAAGCGTTCGGATAAACGCAATCATCGAATGTTCGAAATCCCGCTAGTCTGACTCACGATGCTTCGCCCGCGTAATTGCAGCGCGCGAAAAATTACAAAGCATAGATTAGGGATTACATTCGGAGAGGCATGTCGCATGTCGCGGGGATTGAGATGATGATGGAAAATGGAAATTTTGCTGGGTTGGTTAGGTATTTAAGTAATGTTGAGAAATAAAGACCTTAAATGTTATTTAAGTAGTAGTTCTGAGCCACAGGCCTACATTGCTGATTGCTTTTAGATTATTTAATTAGATAAAGGTTACACGGTGTAAGCACCGTGTCATATATATATATATATATATATATATATATATATATATATATACAGGTGGTTATCAAAATAATGGAAACACCTATAAATATTAGTGGTGTTTATGAATGTGCTTCGTATTCCTTAAAAAACAAGTCTGGCCACCGGTATTTTTGTTATATAATATAGTGCAGCGGTTCCCAACCGGTGGGTCGTGACCCACTAGTGGGGCGCGGAAGGGTTACAGGTGGGTCGCGACTCGATCCTAAAACTATCAGAAACCATCGAATAAACCATCAGAAAAGATAAGAAAAATCGAAACAAATCGAATTGTGTTTAGATTGTTTTCTTGATTTTTGGCATCTGGGGCAGACAACAGACCCACTACCAGGGCCTTTTTATCGCATGGGCAAATCGGGACTTTGCCCAGGGCCCCCTGATGCTAGGGGGCCCCAAAACCCCCTTGGTGTATGCACCTATTACTTCTAATAGTATCTATAGCCCATGGATAGTTCTTATTTTCATAAATGTTCGTTAGTGGGGGGCCCCCAAATAGCATCTGCCCAGGGGCCCCCAGCGTTCATAATCGGGCCCTGCCCACTACATCCCTCCCAGATGACTCACACAGACACACAGGTGGTGCACACTCTGGCAACGCCGCTCCCCCATATATATATATATATATATATATGTGTGTGTGTGTGTGTGTGTGTGTCTGTGTGTGTATATATTTGCAATATTTGATGGTAAATTATATATACATAAGGAAGGGATACGATACAAATAAGGTTTTTTTACTCCACCATGGACCGATGGACCGTGGAGGTATTTCGGTAAGGAAAGGTGGGTCGCCAGCTGAAAAAGCTTGGGAACCACTGATATAGTGTATGTATTATTCTACTTTCAGGTAGCAGTAATGAAGCTAAGGGCATCGTGCTTTTAGGGGGAACAGCGTAAAATGTCAAACCTTGCAGACTTTACAAACAGGGTAAATAGTTGGAGCGCTTTTAAATGAGTATCTGATACTGCATCCCCCAGGCTAAAGGGTGGTTTTCGAGCTATGGTATCGAAAGTCATGATAGAATACAGAGTGCACGGAAAAACATCCTTTGCCAAACAGAATAGTGGACGAAAGAGAGAGCGGAGTGAAAGAGACGGACAAGGTATTGAAGCGTATTGCGACATAAAGAAAGAAAACAGCTGCAAACAAAATGACCGAAGAGCTTAATCTGCATCTGCATGTTCCAGTATCAACCATTAGAGGTAGAAGGGAACTTCACAAACAAAGCCTTTACGGAAGAATAGCTATTCCCAAACCAATTATAATAGATGCCAGTACAAAATATCGTCCACAATAGTGCCACGAGGGCAAATCCTAGTCGAGTAATATGTCGAAATACGGCATTTGGTCCGACGAATCATTGTCCACATTGTTCCTCGCAACAGGACGTGCTTACGTCTGGAGAACCCCTACACAAGCGTAAGATTCTGGCTGTCTCATCTCGACTGTTAATCATGGAGGTAGATCTATCAGGGTTTGGGATGTCATATCATGGTTTTCTTCAGGCCCTATTGTAACCCTTTCAGGATTACAATAGGACCTGATAGGGGGATTGGATTAGAAGAACTATGGCGAAATGTTAGGTCACTAGTCCATCCTATGGTGCAAACATTGTTTCTTGTAGGAGATGGCATTCTCCAGGATCATAATCCCCCTATACATGCAGCTAAATCTATCAAGTATTGGATTGAAGAGCATGAAAAAGAAGTCAGATATCTTATATTGCCCTGTACAATCTCCCCGACTATATATCATCCAACCACTGTGATCTGTATAAGGGGATAGAGCTCGGTATCGATATTTACCACAGCATCTCTACTGGAACTTTCATGATTTTTTCCTGAAGAATGGTATAGTATATTCTTAACCCCTATTCATGACTTGTAAAATCCAATTCGAAGGTGAATAATCAGGTGGTATTGCATGACAAAGGTGATCCTGCGCCGCACTAATAAAGGTTTTCATGATATTTCTTAGTGTTTCCATTATTTTGATAACTACCTATATATATATATATATATATATATGATTATATATATATATATATATATATATATATATATATATATATATATATATGATTATATATATATATATACAGTTGGCTCTCTGTTTAACGACTTTAAAGGGACCGTGAAAAATCGTCCTTAAGCAGAGATCGTCCTTAAACAGAATTTGTGAAAAAGTAACATTTCCCATAACGTCGGAGGGGCCGGGACTGGGAAATATCGTCTTGGTCGCCCTCGTGAAGTCCTCGTGAGGTCTATGTCGCCCTCGTGAAGTATTCGTCCATTCAATAAAAAAGTTCAGCTGTTCAACGTGTGGGCTATGTTTTCGAGTGTGTTTTCGTGTTCTCCACTCCGGAGATTTCTGAGTTTAAGTGATATTATACCCTGTGGAACTTCATTGCCTGTGGCATTCCATCTCGTGTGGCTGCAGTGTGTCCGGTGTTCCGGAATCCATGATGTGCAAGATATTACATATCTATATCTATAAAGGAAGAAGTCCTGACTTATATATACATACACGTATCAACGCCCAGCAAAAACTATTGGAGATACAGATATCAAATTTTAGGAGCTTATTACTTTTGTGCTGAAGGCGTCATTTAAGAAGCGATTTTTCAAAATTCGCCCCCCAAGGGGGGGAGGGGGGCAAAACGTGTTTTTTACATATCCCTTCATATTTCAAAGAAGGATATTGATATCCATAACATTCTTGCTTTAAAATGTAAGTAACATGAATACCTAAAATCTAATTTCAGGATTTTTCTAAATTAGGCCCCCAAGGGGGGGAGGGGGGAAAACGTGTTTTTACGTGTTTTATCACATTTTCCTTCATATCTCGAAGAAGAAAACAGATATCCATAAGATTCTTGCTTTAAAATGTAAGGAACATAAATACCTAAAAACCAATTTCAGGATTTTTCGAAATTCGGCCCCCATGGGGGGGAGTGGGCAAAACGTATTTTCCCATATTCCCTCATATCTCAAAGAAGGAAATTGATATCCAAAAGATTCTTGCTTTAAAATGTAAGGAACTTGATTACCTAAAATCAGTTTCAGGATTTTTTTTCAAAATTCGGCCCCAAGGGGGGGAGAGGGGCTAAACGTGATTTTACGTGTTTTTCACATGAAACGGATATCCATAAGATTCTTACCTTAAAATAAAAGGAAGCCGAATACCTAAAAATCAGTTCCAGGATTTTTCAAAATTCGGCCCCCCCCAAGGGGGGAGGGGGGGGCAAAACGTGTTTTCCTTCATATCTCAAAGAAGGAAATTGATATGTTAAAGATTCTTGCTTTAAAATGTAAGGAACATGAATACCTAAAAACCAATTTCAGGATTTTTCAAAATTTGGCCCAAAAGGGGGGGGAGGGGGGCAAAACGCATTTTTCCCATATTCCCTCATATCTGAAAGAAAAAAAAAAACAGATATCCTTACGATTCTTGCTTTAAAATGTAAGGAACTTGATTACCTAAAATCAGTTTCAGGATTTTTCAAAATTCGCCCCCCAAGGGTGAAGGGGGAGCAAAACGTGTTTTTCACATATTCCTTCATATGTAAAAAACCGGGTTAAATAATACACCCATCCCTCGCTTTACGGCCTAGATACGTTCCGGAAAAGTTGGCCGTATAACGAATCAATTATTTTGATACAAACCCATACAAATTTAATTGGATCTGTTCCAATTTTTTATAAATAATATAGTTTTTAGCTCAGAAAGCATTTTATTCTTTTTATTTCCTAGAAAAATGCTTACATAAAAATAAAAGTACAAAACAATGTAATAATTCAAAAAATAAACATATAAAAAAAATAAAAGAAATCATATGCACATATGTATACATATAATGAAAACCATAAAATAAAATGTTTAAAAACTGTTTTAATACACAAAGTAATATAGAAGAAATTCTAAAAGAGTTTAATTTATTAATCTATATCTATAAAGGAAGAAGTCCTGACTTATATATATATATATATATATATATATATATACATACACGTATCAACGCCCAGCAAAAACTATTGGAGATACAGATATCAAATTTTAGGAGCTTATTACTTTTGTGATGAAGGCGTCATTTAAGAAGCGATTTTTCAAAATTCGCCCCCCAAGGGGGGAGGGGGGCAAAACGTTATTTTTACATATTCCTTTATATCTCAAAGAAGAAAATCGATATCCATAAGATTCTTGCTTTAAAATGTAAGAAACATGAATACCTAAAAACCAATTTCAGGATTTTTCAAAATTCGTCTCCCAAGGGGGAGAGGGGGGCTAAACGTGTTCTTACGTGTTTTATCTATATATATAAAGGAATCAACACCCAGCAAAAACTATTGGAGATACAGATATCAAATTTTAAGAGCTTATTACTTTTGTGCTGAAGGCGTCATTTAAGAAGCGATTTTTCAAAAATCGCCCCCCAAGGGGGGGAGGGGGGCAAAACGTGTTTTTTACATATTCTTTCGTATTAAGGGTTCACCCGTGCAACGCCGGGTATATAAAGCTAGTATATATATATATATATATATATATATATATATATATATATATATATATATATATATATGTGTGTGTAAGCAATAATAACGCGCCCCACCAGTTTTAATTTTATCCCATGGATTCTCTACTGTTGATAGTGTCTTTTCCCATAATATAGCCACTTCCGTTTTCTTTGTTAATATATTGCACCACATATATCCCATGAACAACCGAAACTCAATTTCTTATACGCAGGTGTGAGTGCGTAGGCATTGAAATGGCACTTCTGTTCCCTCTGATCTTTGTACATATGTCAATATCTTAGAACCTTTTATGTTTCGTATTAATTATTAAACGATCACGATGTGCGCAAGTAATAACAGCAACCCACTGGACTGTTTCATAGGATTAGACTGCATTTATTTTACCCAAGAAGTCTTCTGTTTCCGTAGATCGTCGAAAGTGTTGACCACTGGATTCATTCCTACCAAACAATCAGCAGAAAAAGTTTTTAATAATTTATTTTTATTTTTGAATTATTATTTTTTAAATATAACTCGCCGCCCTGGGACCTATGGGAAGAAATAATGTTAGAAACTGTGGCCTTCACTGACAGTTGTGAACTATACACTAGAGGACAAAAAATTTAAAAAAGGTCTAAATCGATATTGTCGTCCGCCAGTGAAGGCAAAGCCATAAATTGAAATCGAAAATTGAAATTTAAAAAAATAAAATCGTGATTTTTTCTTAATAAAATGACACGTGAGTTTTTGACAATGACCGCATGACAGAGCACTACAGAAGCCCGCTTTTGATAAGACTTCACGAAGATTTTGGTAGAAATAATTTTTCTCGAACCTATTTTTTATCATTATTTATTTTACTTTTTTTCTTCAGGTTTTTGTCAAGGAACTATCGAGGGGAAGACAGGTTTACTTACTGCTTATAGACCAAATACTAACTGGGATGACAAAGAAGGTTAATTCTGAGAAAAATCGCAGCTCATATCTTCTTAAAGTGAGCTGAAGACTTTCCTTTTTAAAGTAATATTACATTGTCTTAAGGCTGTTGGGTAAAATAAACAATATGCTTAAAATAAAGAACATACACACATATGTACACACACACGCATGTATGTATGTATATTGTCAGGCCCTGATTTTCCCTTCGGCCTGGTAGACCCGGGCCTAGAGGCCCCCGAATGTTGGGGGTCCCTCAAAAATTTTTTTTGAAAAGAAAAAGAAAAAAATTCCCAACTCAATTTTTTTTTACATTTTTAAATAGCAATTTTTTTATATATCCTTTCAAATTTGATTGATTGGTTCATCATATGTATAGTTATGCGTATAGTTCATCATATGTATGTTATAGTGTATATAAGGGATTAATACGTTTTTCTGGTTGCATTGTATTGGTGTTTTAATGATGAAGTTAATATGTTGTATTGCTTTTTGTTATTTGATGATGTTCTAGACTTCTACGCTTCAAATAACCAATTCTTGGTAAAATGGTACTTTCACAATGATTCATGATTATTTTTTTTGTGTGTGTGTCAATTTTGGAAAATATTCGCCCACATCAGTGTTAGGGGAGGCCCCCATCCCGAGTTGTGCCTTTAGTCCAGAATTTTCTAAATCAGGCCCTGCATGTTGTTGAAACGAAAACGTAATCTCCTTTTAGGGACAAATATTTATTCAAACTTACATCTTCACAATGAATCGTAATGCTACTGACATGAACAACGTAGAATATAACAACGTATAATGACTCGTAGCTAAATTCAAAACATTCCACTACGTTCTAGCATGTTGCCACTCGGCAACTTATAAATAGTTAACATAATCTTGACGTAACCATGGAGTCGTAACATATGTATATATATGTGTGTGTGTGTGCAGATTGCCGCCCACATGATATAGTGGTGAGCTTGGGTTCGAATCCCGAATGCGACTTGGTTGTTACAGGGCCGCCCAGAGAGGGGGGCAACTGGGGCACTTTTCCCCAGGCCCCTAACTGCAGGGGGGGGGGGCCCAAAAAAAATTTAAAAAAAATTATTAGATTTCATCCAAAAGAAAATTCTGAAACTTGTACTGTACTTCAAAATTCAAAATAATATAATGAAAAAAGGGGCCCCAAAAATATAAAAAACTATTCGATTAATTAGATTTCTTTTACTCCAAAATGGTCTTTTGAAAAATTCGTTATTTAGTTTTAATGAAATATATAACTGTTTAGTCCTAGCTGCTATAAAATTGAATTCTCTCTAATAAATTGAAGACAGTACTAACTACTAAAATAGATAAATAGATAGCAAAAAAGCTTTGTGGATGAAGATTTCATATTTATTGGAGAATATAACAAGAGAGCAGTGCAATGAAATATAATAATTATGTTAATCATTCATGTAATAAAATTTTAAGCATGAGTAACTGAATTTGAATGTGTGTTTTCGTCTTTTTCCCTTTTTTATTTTTCTTGGGGCCCCAAACAGAAGTTTGCCCCAGGTCCCGTAAAGTCTCTGGACGGCCCTTGGTCGTTACCGTGTTGTCCCCTCGTCGGGAGCAATGCTGACTCGCCCCCGATGCAGTAGGCGGTACCCCTTTGCGGTCAATAGCAACAACCGAATGTCTCACCACAAGTGCCTCCACGTTATAGAAAAATGAATAAATATTTCCACGTTGGCGTAAAATGCACCATTATTGTAACTGAATTCCTGAGTATCGATAGCTCAGATGCAACACGATGTGAGGGGTACGACACTTTTGTTTCTCCCCCCACGGAAAAAAGAAAAGAAAAATTCCGTCATTTGGAAGCTTATGAGGACGTGCAAAGTGCACACTTGCCTGTGACAGATGAAACAAGTGGGTTATCGCGCACCGCCGCCATGAGTCTTTCCAGAATGCATTAGGTCCTACAACTTGTTGCTGTGGGAGTCAGTTAATTAGGCAATTATACCGGAGGCAAGGAATTCGCCTTCGACGCATTGATCCCTTTTTTAACGAGCCTGCATTGTGGAGGCGGGAATAATGACGCGCATTATGAGAGAGTTCGGAACAATGCAGCGCGAGCTTGAATTCTGTCAGAAGTCCTTCGGGAAAGGCTGTCCGACAAAAGGACTTTATTGTTTGCTCTGTTTATCATTCAAATGATCTGTATACTTCATTAGCCTATCCGAAGGAATTCATCGGGTGGGATAAAACGAAAGATCAGTTTATAAAATACGGCGCTCCTGGAATTCTATTCTCTTACATACGGTACCACTCTCCTTGCATTATCACGCTGTAATTATCAAAGAACATGCCTTATCTAGCACTATAATCAACAGAGTTTTTTTTAAATCGGTGAATATTTAAAAGAATAAAATAGGATTGGCTAATTTCGATATCGCAGTATCCGACGTTAGATAGCTAGATGAATCGATTTCGGTAACCGAACGTTCAGGCGATCAGCGTATATAGCCAGTGAGATTTTGGCTCGAAAGGAACAGAAGAAAAACAGATGGATAAGAAAAGACCTTAAATTATTCGCTGCAGATTGGTAAAAGGAAACTACTCTCGAATCTCAAGGCTTTTTTTCTTCGGAAGCTGAACGAGAATATGATGCAAGCAAGGCTAAGCAAAATGGAACGAAAAGAGTGTTGCCATTCTGCAAAATTCACAGTTTTCCATCGCAAAGGGTAGAAATACGAGAAATCTAAAAGGGAGGTGAAAATAAGTAGTATCGAAAACAATAAACCGGGAAAAATCTCGAAAATAACTTACGAAGTATAATGAAAGGGTAGATCTGAGTTATTTCCATAGTGTAAGGATTCCATATAGTGTAAGGATTCCATAGTGTAAGTGCGGTTTCCATAGTGTAACCGCTATTACGAGCATTTTTTTTTGGAAATCTATGTACTTCCTATTCTGAATTTCTATTTCTGTCTGCTGTATTTGCAGTATGTGCGTTTCCTTGCTCGGCTTGCGACAAACAAAATCCATATTAGCTCAAGGAATTTGCGAAGAGTTTCTCCTTCCATTATTAGGCAGCATAAAGGGATTATAAAAGGGTGTTTGCTATGCAATCAGTTAGCGTCTCTTCTTATTACCATATAACTCCAAAGAAGTGCTTTCGATATTTAACTTGTTGGTGATCAGCAGAGACTTGTGATCACCAACAAGTGTCTCACCCATGATCCCCCTCACACTTGACAACTCGCCAAAACTCCCACCAGCAAGGGGAATAAGGCGATCTACTAATCCTTTTTTGGAACTATATCCGTGTCCTTACTTTTTTAGAATAACAATGGTTTTCCCAACATTCTCCGTCAACTGTCCAAACAAACGTCTGTGATCCAGGCACAGTGTGGGCCCTGGCTTTTTCGACGAGTTTCTTCTATTTTGCATTCTTCCTGACAATTCCGATTCCTACAATTGAAAAAAAGGTGGAAGTTCCAGTGAATATAGAATCAGGTCATCTTTGCTGTGGTCTGTCAGTGGGTCGATTGCCAATGGACTGAGCCGTGAAAATTTTCTTCGTGTTACTCTCTTCAGTCAATCGCATCTTTTGAGCGGCCTGTTTCATTCTTCTCATTTTAATAAACTGAGTTTATTAATTGATAATGTTAGGGTCTCTATAAAAATTATATAATTTGGGTATGAATCTTCTTCTCCACAATCCATTTACCTTTAAAATGCGTACTAGAAGTTTTCTTTCTGGAAATCTCACGGTGTATTCATTTCGCAAGGTCCATGTCTTCGAGGCGTAGGTAAGCACTCTGTATAATAGTAACTTAGTATTAAGTTCAGTGAGACTAGACCTTGGGAATCCAAAAAAGCAGCAGTCACTTGCGATGATTCTTCTTTGGTCACTGTAGATATGAATCATAGCGGTAAATAATATTCGCAATTACAAAAGAGCGATAAATAACACAGGTCTGCGATGAAAATATTTCCTGAAAACTAAGCATTGTTTCTGATGTATTTTTGGAAGCTGATTTCAGAAAAAATAACCAAAAAATTCCATCACGTACAGTTTTTTCACAGTATGAAATTTTCTGTTTTCAGTCTGTGTTTTTATGAATATACAATTAATATGTAATTTATTTTTGTTCGCCCGCTAAATTTCATTAATATATATATATATATATATATATATATATATATATATATATATATATATATATAACTTATTTTTTTTATTAATTTATAATAAACAATTAATAAAATAAAAAAATGTTCGGTATGCATAAATAAAAAAAAGAGAGAAATTAATAAAATAGTGTAGACAATGAGGTGAAGTTCATTCATTCTGTCACTTCCCCTTAAGACAGACATGGTATCTCTTTTCCATGGTTTAGAAGACGACAAAAGGATTTCCTTCCTTATTTTTCTGAAGATGTTGATTTAGTTTATTGCAGCAATATTCCTGGCTTGATGGCACAGTTTCAAATTGAATATGGCGCGCAGGAATGGAGTCTCTTCATTGACTCATGCAAAAAAAAGCTTCAAAGCTGTGCTACTCCACGACGGAAACAAATATGCTTCAATACCAGTTGGACATTCCGTGCACTACAAATAATGCTACGAAAATTTAGCCATCATTTTGAACAAACTTAAATACAAGGATCACATGTGGACCATATGTGGGGATTTAAAAGTAATGGCCATGCATCTTGGACTTCAAGGTGGATATGCAAAATATCCATGCTTCCTGCGTGAGTGGGACAGTAGGGAAAGGATTCAACAGTGGATTAACCTTTAGCGTACGGGGCAATTTTTCCGAATCCCTGATTAGGAAGGGAATTTCATATCCCCTTCGCAAGGAGGTATATTAAGGGGGTGTTATATATATACAGTCGAACCCCGTTATAGCGAACCTGGTATATAACGAACTCCCGGATATAACGAACAAAAATTTTGGTCCCGCCGTTTTCCTATTGTATTTAATGCTAATTTATCCTTCTATAGCGAACCTCCGAAATCTTAAGAATCGGCTATAACGAACATTTTTTTCAGTCGACAACTGAATGTTTTTTTAATTTTCAAACTTTTTAAGAATGTTGAAGAACAAGATGATGAAGATTTACTTATCACGATGTGGATAGAAAAGCACAAAATTTCATCATTCTCAGATTGTGGCGTGCAATTGTTCGAAACATATGATAATGAAGTCATTACATGTGAAAATCTGACTGATGAAGATATGGTGGAAGAAATTAAGATGAATCATTCTGCATCGGATGCTGATGAAGAGGAGCACATAAATGACGAAATCTCCACCATCTCAGACGCTACAGCAGCGATGAGTGTAATTAGTAAGTTTATGTTAACACAAACATTGGAAGAAAGAGTGTCGGAGTCATTTGATGTATTGGACAAAGAAATTCATAAAATGTTTTAGAAATCGGCATCACGTCGGCAGAAGATTACCGATTATATCTGTATCAAAACAGTGAGCAACTATTAAAGATAAAATCAATTTATTTCCATTTGTCTTCATTTTTAGTTAATTTAATTAGTATTGTGTTAGTTTAATGTAATCGATTTTAGTCAATTTAATTCATTAATGATCATTTTTAATAGATTTTATCATTCTTTCAAAAATCATTATTGAATATACATAGCAACTAATGAGTTACACATTTTGAGAAATCTAACATTATTAGTAATGGTTCGGATATAGCGAACCACCGGATATAGCGAACAAAACTTTTGGTCCCTTGAAGTTCGTTATAACGAGGTTCGACTGTATATATATATATATATACAGTATGCCCACTAAAGTCCCTTCCCACCCTCTTAACTTCGGAACGGCTGCTGCTATATTCATAAAAGTGGTGTCTAGGTATAGTAAAGTAGCCATGCGCTACTGAATTGAACCACCTACCGCGTCACCTGGTGGAAAACTGCGGAGTTAGCATTCCTATCTCGAAAACGCAACGATATAGGGAAAAAAAGTGATTTACAAAGTTGTAGAAAATCATCGATTTAATACGAAAAGATACCTTGTGGACATTAATGCAAAGAATAGAACAGTTAAAACGCGCATTTGTTTTTTCGTGATTTCCTACACTGTGACGTCATGAAACTTGAACGAAAGGAGAAATGATTATCTTTCGGGCAAAACACGACACCGCAACGTGCACAGTGGTATATCGCTTTAGATCCCCAATCAAAAGGACCTCGGTTCAAACCTCGAGGGTTTCATCCTTGTGCTGATTGTCTTTATAAACAAAGTAGACAATACGTAGATCGTGTAAAATAGTGTCGCATCAACTCAACGCAACTTGCGCTTGGTGTTCGAAATTTTTGCAGTATGCAAATACGTAAGAAACCTCACGCCTGTTCACCTGAAACAGCTATAAAAGAGACATCTTCTTGGGGTTGTAGTATGTTGATGCTCGTGGTCATGGCTGAGTATTCCAAAGCTGAGATATCCAGTGAAGCAGTACCCCGTCAAGGAATTCGGGGACCAAATAATTGGGTATGGCGGTTTCGAAGAGTGGCCTCCACGTTCGCCTGATCTGACTCCACTGGACTTTTTCCTGTGGGGATACCTGAAACAGCAGGTGTATGCGACCCCTCCACAAACATTTCAGGACCTTAAACGACGCATTACGGATGCTTGTGCCAACGTGTCACGCTCTATGCTCCAACGTGTGCAACGTGAGATTCAAACGAGGATCCAAATGTGTATTGCTGCTGACGGTGAGAAGTTTGAACATCTCAAATAAAGGTATATTGTTAAAATTAGTTGTTTTTTTTCTTTCTCAGATCCTTTTGTCACGTCACAGTGTAGGAAATCACGAAAAAACAAATGCACGTTTTAACCTTTGTAGTCTTCTCATTAATATCCACAAGGTATCTTTTCGTACTAAATCGATGATTTTCTACAACTTTGTAAATCACTTTTTTTTCCTATCTCGTTGCGTTTTCGAGATAGGAATGCTAACTCCGCAGTTTTCCACCAGGTGGCGCGGTAGGTGGTTCAATTCAGTAGCGCATTGCTACTTTACTATACCTAGACACCACTTTTATGAATATAGCAGCAGCCGTTCCGAAGTTAAGAGGGTGGGAAGGGACTTTAGTGGGCATACTGTATATATATATATATATATATATATATATATATATATATATATATATATATATTCATTCTTGGGCCCGTTTTTCTGAGATACATGCTATCCCACCTAGTAAGGAAAAGGTTAAGAGAGAGTGGCCAGTAAGAGAGAAAATGGAAATTGGCAGCAAAAATGTTATTGAGGAAGCTTTGGTTGACCGAGACAAGATTCTTCTGCCTTCACTTCGTATAAAACTTGTTTGATAAAACAATTCGTGAAAGTTCTAGACAAAGAAGGTCTGTGTTTCAAGCACTTGCTTCGTGCATTCCCTAGATTATCTGCATCCAAAGTGAAGGAAGGTGTCTTTGTGGGACCAGATATTTGAAAACTTATGAAGGACGAAAAATTTGAAGCATGGAGGACAAAGGTTGAAAAGGAAGCTTGGAGCTCCTTTAAAGAAGTTGTTAATAAATTTCTCGGAAATTAGAAGGATCCCAACTTCAAACAAATTGTGCAAAGTATGCTTGAAATTTTCAAAAAATTAGGATGTTCTGTCAGCTTAAAAGTTCATTTCCTGATGTGCCATATGGACTATTTTCCTGAAAATCTTGGTGCCGTCAGTGAGGAACACACACAAAGATTTCACCAAGACGTTAAGCAGATGGAATGCAGTTACCAAGGTAGATGGAACAAAAGTATGATAGCAGATTACTGCTGGTCGCTACATAGAGAACAGCCGCAAGTTACACACAAGAGATCTGCTTCCACACGAAGTATTCAACACAAAAGAAAAAGGTCTTTATGCAGCCATTGCTGAATATCCAGAATCATATGCTTTTGTAATAATGACAGTAAACGACTTAGTAATGTAGATTCTAAATATATATGTGAGTATTAAAGTAATTTTTCACACAAAACTTCCTACTTATTATTTTGTTTTACTTCCTAGAATTGTTTTTACATGGTATATAAAGCATTATTTTTCTAAATTTTCAAACGCAATTTTCAAAAAACTGTTACGTGATGGAAAAAAACGAATAGCATATTTGAAATTTGCATACCAAAAAAACATGAAAGTCAATTGCTAATTTGCAAAAAATATTTGTTCACTGAAAATTGGCAGACCTGTGTAATTCATGTATGTATGAATTTTCTTTAATATGCGTTGATGAGTGTAGAATTTCTAATACATACTTTCCGTTACTGTTAATAGGAAAGAAATTTAAACGGTGAACAGCCTTATCTTCTCATAGTAGGAGAATTAAAAAAAATATATTATTATTATTATTATTATTATACGTGTTTTGTAACGAAAGCTTCTTTACAATATACCTAATTAGTATTTACAGGTAACTTAAGTGTATAACATTTAAATATAATTTTTCTTAATGTACCCCAATAAATGTAGGAAGAAATATACTGTTCACTACAGACGAAAAAACGCTTCATTTCCAAGCAGAAAAGCACACAACGCGACTAAACTCCCGGACGCACAACTGTATGTCAGAAGCTATAATGCGTTCATGTAACTGCTTTTACTTCTATAAAAATATCTACTATGTAGAATTTTTTCTTTCGGGCATGGAGTCGGAGAAAAAGTGATTTCAAAAGTTTGATTTTAAACTGAGAAATTCTACCTCAAATGTAGGAAATACGAAAGGAAGATTACTCTGATGCAAAATATGATGCCCTAAGACATCGACCATGTAGAAAAAAATAACTGCAGAGGAATAAAGGCTTCATTCTGAAGCAGAAAAGCAATTGAACTCTGCGATGCGTCATTGCGTGTCAGGGGCCATAATGTGCCCATGCAACTGCTTTTACTGCATCCCCACATCTTAAGGCTGCTATGTACTAAGAAAAAAAATCGTATTTCCCTTTTCCTCTTCTTGCAGACTCTTGTGGTGGGAGGAGTCCAGTTGACAGTTCGAGAATTCCACCCCCCTTAGGATTGACATTTTGAGGGATTGTAATGGCTCTCTCTCTATATAGGGAGGTTAAGCGTTGCCCCCAAATTTTCTATTTAAAATATATTTTTGTCAACTATTTCCAGGTACATAAATGCCGATAATCAAATAAAATTGGTATTGTCAGATAGCCCGAACTTTTCTGCAAAGCGCTACAGGATTCATTTTATAAATTTCGTCCACCGAAGGAATTTATGAGCGTTTAAAACACACTATACCAGATTTTTCCCCGAATAATTTAAAATTTAAAATATTAATTACATTTAAAAAAATGAAAAATGTACACAAATGTAAAATTTCTTTCTCTATGACGGAGTACAATTTAAAAAAAAACATCTTTTAATCGAAGTCAGCAATCCGTGGACAAATTTTCTCCAATAGGTGTTAACACTGAGGTGAGCGAATCCAATCGGGTTAGTACATAGCAGCCTTAAAGAAGATTCCCTTCTTGCATGTCGTTGGAGAGAAAGGGATTTGAAGTAGCGATGGGACGATGTCTTCAACCCGATTAGGACAGGATCCAACGTTGAATCTGCTTTAGCCTCGCCCTGTGGTCTGGCTTGGTTGGGAGCGCTACACGAGTGCTCATTAGCCCAGGGCCTATTCCGAATGGCTACAGACGTCCATGCTCACAGTGGGATTCGAACCCACAGACTCTATCTAGTACCGTGTGGATTGTAAATGACTTCGGTGGATGATTGATGTCAAGGGAATCAATCTTGATGTTGACGAAACAGTTTAAAGCGCGTGCTCTCTATATATTCTTTTATATCTATGTCTGCATTCATTTATCCTAGCCATTCGACCCCCGTCCGGCACTCGACTTCCGGAATCAAATGCATTGTGGTTTTTCACATTAGGTCATAAAAAGATTAACCCTTAAGGGGACTCACTACCCTTAAATCTTTAAAACATTAAATTTTTTGAAAAAAATATATGTTAAAGCCTGATCATTTCTGAACAAAATAAAGCAAACCGCATGAAAATATTCCGCTTATTTCCAGAGATATTGATATTCTAAATATTTAATTACTGATCAAGTTTATGGTAAGAAACAATTTAAACTCATTTTTCTCAAAATGTAATTTTGCATCATTCCGCAACTGATATCTCAAAAACTATGAAACATAATTCCATGAAATTTTTATCACTGTATAATCATGTTATTTTATTGCGTCTGAACTAGAATTATTGCAATCACTGCACATTTTGTTATTTTTTCAGGGGTAAATTAATGCAAAAATTTATTGAAATTTTAAGTATATTTTGAGCAGTTTTTGAAAAATTGAAAAAAATATTTTAATGTTGAATATTTTATGTTCAATTGTATTTTGAATTATTTATTTTAAATATAAAACAGGAATTATACATTAAAGTGTAAAATTAATTTCATAGTTCTGCGCGCAAGCCAGTATACAATAAAAATACTTAAAAAACAAGGTATATCTAAAGCATTTAAAAAAATTATTTAAAATTATTTTTAGAGTTGAAAATTTGTTTATTAAAATAAATATATCAATTTATCATATACAGTTCAATGGGATAGTAGCATTTAACCATAATGTAACGTGCTCGAGTTCACACAACAAAAAATGACATATTTACATTTTATAATATGGGAGAGATAGTTATAGTTGCAAATACAAATATACTGTTTAACGCATGTTCTTTATGCAGATTTACATTTCAGCAAAGCTTCAAATAAATAAAAAAAAATCTGTTCGCTGTAACATTATTATCTTTGAAACTGCTCCGTGTGGATTGTAAATGACTTCGGTGGATGATTGATGTCAAGTGAATCAATCTTGATGTTGACGAAACTGCTTAAGGGGACAGTGGACCTTCAAACCTAACTATTTTTGTTTTGAATGGATTTGCTTGAAATTTGAATATGTGATTAGTACCATAGATATGTAAAAGGGGTTAAAATTTAAAGATGAACTATTAATAATTTATGAATTATGAATTATTAATTATATCAAAAATTGGCCTCATTAAAAATGTTCCAGGCGCATTTCTTTTGCATATAATATGTTAATTTTTATTTACAGGATACCTTATAGAACTAACAATGAAACTTATTGCTTATTTTAAGCATTCATTAAAAATATAAAGAGAAAATAATAATAGTGAAAACCCCCTTTCTTTACGCAAAATACCTATAAATCATCTTTTCAAGTACAAAATTTAGAAATTCTGAGTTATGAAGCATAATTATTTTCAATAAGATTTATTTGATATACAGTTAAGTATATAAAACTTAAATTTCAAAGCAATACGATAATTAGAAATGCGCCCGCAGCAGTTTGAATATTCGTATGACACGAAAATTTTTATTTTGAGAAAAACGCATTTAAAGTTATTGCTATTAGTAACCACATAATATCTGAATTAAATACAAATGCCTATAACTGGGAAAGTAATCGCAGAAATTAAAAATTCTTTTTGCAAGACATTCCTACTCGTCCGTAGTTTCACAATTCAATAAAATAAAAAAATCGAATTTTTGGACAAATTTCACAATTTTGAAAGTCCACTGTCCCCTTAAAGCGTGTGCTCTCTATACATTCTTTTATATCTATATCTGCATTCATTTGTATCTCTCTCGTACATCCATCCACAAATCTCGGGAAAATGCAGCAACGGTCCACGGCCTTCATTAGAAGAAATCCAATGTCAATATGTAAATTCCTTTTGAAATGAGAATAAGTGTGAACGCTGAATGTATTCCCCCCCCCCCCTCTTTTTAAAGAGACAAATTAGATAGCCCTTCTCTGGAACGCGATTCTTCGCTACTTTAATTGCGCCACTTTGGCACAAATCCTCGGCTATTCTCGCCTGCCCCTCGTAACAAGCGAGACCTCTGCAGTGAATGATGAGACGCTGCTAAGTAACCCCTGTGACACTTTTCGATCATCGCTGCGACATCGAATGGCTGTCGAGCAAACATGCTTTGACATCCAATATCCCGTAATGATTCATTGATACAAGCCTAGCGTGATCTTGAGCCAGCTCCAAATGGAAGTCAATTTATCAGCGCTATTATAATACCCGAGAATCATCTGCGAGACCCATCAGGACTTAGTGTCTTATTCGAAACCTCCTAATTGTAGACGTTCGAATTCGAAGGTACGTCATTAGCACCAAATAACTGGGTTTTTTTTTTTCTCTTTCTATTTCCTTGCCCATTAGAGGATGTGGGTTGTTCAACCAGGAGTAAACATTTTGTGTGTAGCTTCGACTTATTACGGGAAGGAATAAAACTTTCATCTGCTGTAACAGCGCTGCCTACACTGTTGTTGGACGCAGTTTCTTCTTTTCTTTTCTTTAACCTCATGCAACGTTAGGCAAGTATCGATTCACACGACATGGATGCAGCTGATAATTTTTGTCATATTCAGTGTGCTTTAGTATTTTTTGGAAGGCCGTTCAGCAAAAAATAAATGGATCGCGAGACGGTCCCTTCCTTTCTCGACGAATGATTGTTTTGGAGCGGCCCAAAATATCGATGTTTGAAATAGGTTTACAATTCGGGTTGAAATGGTAATTTATCTACATTTGTTTACTTTATGGATCCACGAATTCTCTCATTTGCATTTAATGACTTCCCTTAGAGATCGTGGTTTATAAAATATATACGAGAAGCGCACTTGGGCTATTTTGAATTTTTGACTCCTTTTTTTTTTCCAGGTGAAACCTACATAAAAGTTGACGCTTACCTAAAAGGTGAATTACATAAAAGTTTCCTGATATGTGTAAATATCAGACATGATAATTCAGTTGGTCCTTGGAGGCAATAGTTTTTCGTGAGCTTCAGATGCTAATGTTGTAAGGGAAGACTAGTTAAATATCCCGGGTGTTTTTCAACTATTTCCTCTCGCTTTCCCATTTTCATAAAGCGAATATGTATATTGCTTTAACCACTTAACTGATTTGTCCGAACTTAGATCGCACACACGGTCTGTTGAAATTTTGCCATGCCCAAACTGCGTTCGGGCTATCTTGCGTTGCCCGAATTTTCATAATAAAACTTTGTTTTAACAACTTGGCATCAAAACACATATCACCCGAACTGCGTGTGGATATCAGTTTGGTGCTTTATTATTATTATTTTTTTAAAACATCTGCTGTCAGGTTCTTGTTACTTTTGCTTGCAGTCTTTTGTGAGTGTGATGGTATGATTAATCTTATATTTATTTTATTTATATTTCGCTGTTATAGAAATACACAGCTAAATGACGTAATATTACTTTGAACGCAGTTTTATTTTCGATTGGCTCTTCTCGTTACATCTGCTCGCTATTTTGTGTTGGGGGGAGAGGGGCTGCAAGGAAGACCTTTTTTCCTGCTTTTCTCTGATGGTGCAAAAAAAAGAAAGATAACGTACAGGAATACTTTAGCTTCATAACGTAATTTACGAAAAATTGTTGAATTTCATGAAGATAGTAGTGAAAATACTTTAATTCATATTACACTTGCAAACGAAGAGGAAAACGCTAACATAAAAAAAATATGACTCATTTTGGCCATATAAAAAAAAACTGGTTAAGTGATAAACTTTTACATTTAGGTGTTTTGAAAATGCATTTGAATTACAAGGATTTTTTTTCATTAGTTATCAACACATTCAAAGAGTCTACTTTCATCGATTTTACGAGTAGGTTGATTTTTCCTACAGAGGGTCAGTGATCAATGAGATGAAGGTATTTATGGAGTACAACAAATATATATATTTTCACAGTTTAGTTGCTAATGCAGTCGAACCCTGAAGCTAGATTATCCTCTTTTTCAAACATTAATACAGAATCAGGTAGAAATAATAGTTATTTTTCACAAATTTTCTAATTATAAATCTCTGATCACGTTTTATTAACTTTGCCGGACGACCCTTTCTTACCTTGTTTTCGATCCGATTTTCTTCTTTAAAGCGTTTTATCACATACTGCCCAGTAGAATGGAATAAATTAAGCAATTTAGCAATATTTCGAACTGATTTACCACTACTATGATGAAAAATAATCAATTTTCGAATGCTGTTTGTTGTTTCTTTACGACTACGACCATTTTCAAATAATAAATAGAATATTACGGATTAGGCAAGCAAAAATGAAAGCCAAATGACATTTTAAATGCCACCACAGTTCAAAAATAAAAATAAAGCGCCAGACGATAATTTTAATTATGAATTTATCCGAAAATATTTCAGTGTACGATGACTTTTGTGAGATAGTTTTTGTTACTTTTTGATGACTGGTTTCTTAAAAATAAAGTTTTATTATGTTTTCAAAATATTTCATGTAGTTTTGTTAAGAGTAGAATTTAGATCTTATTATTAAATACCCATTCTGAAATATTCCTTTCAATTAATGGATAGACCCCTATTTCATTGAAATAAATGAACACTTTTAGGAGCCACTGTATGTGTTATTATTATATTTTTCTCAGTATAATAGGATAAAACTTCACTTCACTTTACCTATACTGAAATAATTTCTAATGGGATGGTGGCGGAAGGTTTTTGCTTGGAAGTCAAGTCCCCTTGCTATAAAACAACAGGCACTCGAACAGGTGTTCTTTGTTTTTTCAGTCTACCACTGAACCCTGCCGTAGACTTAGATTGAGGCAGTTCCCTTACAAACCAGCACTCTGTGTCAAGACACATTTTGTTCTGCCTACGTTTCAAAGTCCGAATTTCGGCTTAGTAGAGCTTTGTCGGGGAGGAACTTTTCGACAAAATTTTGTATTTCAACCCATTTAGAACACATTTCTTGTAGCAGTGCAGTAAGGGCTTCAGACACGCAGCTACTACGCTCATACTGCTGTCTCAACGTGGTTATCATTCATTTCTGCTTCTGCTCAGTGGCATCACTCTCCGAACCTTCTTCAAACTCGTGACGATTTATACGACCAAAAAACCGTAAATAAAGTGAAAGTACATAGCGAAATATGTGATGTTCTCTTGGAGACTAGCTTTGTTTAGTCCAGAGATTTCCCCATGCAGGTTTTATATAGCAAGTGGGACTAGCAAACGTCGAGTGCCGAAGCCTTTTTTTTTTCGTGTCAGCTTAGACAAATGAGTACTATACCACTAAATAGACGCAATGGAAATATATTATAACGTAGGAATAACAATAAAATTAATAAAAAAAAAATTATATCCAATGGAAAAAATTGATATCAATATATGAATACCCTTTTGGCCGATAAATATTGATAATGAGTCGCATAGAGTCGAACCCGATTCATCAGTCCATTTATTTCGGAATTTCTTTATAATCCGAAATGAGCTTAGCGATTCTAACGTGTATGAGGAAGAAAAGACTTTCGAAACAGCCACGAGTACTTTATTGGAAGCAATTGAAATGTTACAGGTTTGGAATTCGAATCATTGACTATTTCATCTTCGGCATTTACTTTATGGCTCGCTTTCATTCATTTCCAGATTTTAGAAATCTACAGGCTTTTGTCTTGTATATGAGTGGGTTGGAAATTCAATATTAATTGCATATCTCCCATTTCAATTTTGTCGATTTTTCTGGTGTGCCATGGGTTCGCCATCTCTTACTCGGTGAATTGAAAGACTTCTGCGTCATTCGCAAACGGAACTTGACTTCGAAGGGAGGGTGCTGGATCGACTGGCTGAATAGCATTCTTTGCAAAAAGGATAATTATCGAAATACATGCGACATGAAGTTTTCTGCATATGTTTTGGAGGGACGGACTCTATTTATTATATCTGGAATCTTTTGAAAAGAAAACCTTCCCGCACAAACAAACTCTTTCGATAGAGTGTGTTTTTAGCAGAAACTATCAGTTTAAGGAGCTCTAATAAAATGCAGCTGGTAGTACTGTAAAGCAAATTATCCAAGAAGGCCGGTTTAATTCGTAACGCACGTTCGCTCCTAATACAGTGTAAAGCAGGGGTGTCAAACTCAAAGGCTAACTTGGGCCAAACAAACAAGGTTTAACTATAGGTGGGCTGCAAAAAAAATCAATATTAATAGAAACGTAGGTTTATTACAGTATATTACCTAATTACAGTATATTCAACATAAATATACGCATTTTGTTTAATAATAGCAAAAAAAGAGTATAATTAAAAAAAAAACATTTAGAAATTCTTCCTATCTTATTATAATTCTGCGTCGGTTATTTTATTATATATTATTGTGTGCCAATATATTGACCGGGCCGCAAAAATGTTCGTCACGGGCCGCGAGTTTGACACCCCTGGTGTAAAGCTTGGATGTACAAGCAACTTTGTTGGCTAAACATACATTTTAGGCTGTCTGCACACGGAGCAACTCAAAAGAAACTGATAACTGACTCAAATCACAAAACCCGCCGAAGGACGGGTTTGTAACCAGTTGCGCCGTGTGCGTGGCTCCATTCAATTACATAGGTTGCGACTCATCACGGACTGGTTTGTGATTTGAGTCAGTTATCAGTTTCTTTTGAGTTGCTCCGTGTGCAGACGGCCTTACTCTTTCGTTTGCACTGACGACGAATATTACAAGAATTCAATTCGCCAATATTAGGACATGAAATGCGAAGCTTGTCGGGCTACATACAAGGATTAAGTATCCACCAAGTTAGTAGAGATTAATTTTATTTCATTGAAAACAACGACACTGGACACCAAAAATTAACATCTTCCAGCTGGCTAAAATAATTTTAATTTTTTCCTCGCAATTATCCCACCAATTTGGGGTTTATAACAGATAAACCTCTAAAAAAAAATGTCTGCCCTGGACCACACCAGTCAAACGAAATGTTTATTTTGCGATGACTTTTTCACTAATCAAAAGATCATAACAGATTTAAAATACTTCAAATAGCAAACATCATGCTTTGAACCAATTTTGGTTGATATCAAAACCTATTCGTTCATTAGTAATGGTTTCATCAAAGTAAACAAATCTAAAATATTTGCAGATAGGAAAACAAATGAAAATTTTAACCAGTGCGGAAAATATTTTTTCCCGGTACTCGAAAATGCTTGCCTAAATATTCAGAATTCGAAAGAAGGTGTCGAAAATCCAGAAAACAGTCTTGTCAATTTTCAGTAAAGAAAGATGTAAATGCGTTCTTGCTAGGAATTCGGGCTAAACTGAATTGTACCGTCCCAGGCGAATATTTCCAAACATGGCAACCGCGTTTCTAAGTTTAGCGAAATCTTTCAAGACGCCAAATTAGTAGCTGAATATTTGTATTTTGGCAGGGATATCTATGTTTGCCATTAAAAAATTCGAAGTCGTTTCGGGAATGCTTCATTCGTAAGTGGTTTAAGTTGAATTCCTTATGAATGTGAGATATTGAATTTGGATGCGTATTTTTATTTGTTCTCTGTATGAGTGTTATACTTATTTTGCAAATCGTTTTTATAAGAATTCGCAGATTGTTGAAGACGTTCGTTAGTTAACCCTGAATTGTACATCCCCACGTGATTAACATGGCAATGCAATTTATGCAACTAAAGCCAATGTATACTGTTTTATTGATTATATCGCCAGCAGAATCATGGTCTAGCTGGTGGTAGACGGATCCACGTGAGGCAACAGTATTGTGTGTGTGTGACTTAATCCACCCGCTCTAGCCGTAGGCTAGACCAGGTCAAAGAGGCCAAAAGTTACTATGAAATCGTTAACAAACAAAGGGTCTCTATAAATATCCTCCTTGGCAAGCCCCAGGCAGTTTAGAATATGGCCAGGAGAGGCTTCAGCAGTATTGCATTTAGAGCAAAAAGGGTAAGATATTGCTCCTGATTGTAAACAAGACACTTTAGGTGTCCACTAGCTAATCTGCTAATGGTGGTCTGCATCCTTCTGTTGCCCTTGACAGTAAGGACACCACCAGGAGATTTTCGGAGATTTCGAGTATTGCCGTAGTGCAGCGTTGTGAGCACTAGCGGACAGAGCGAACTCAGGCTATGAGGTTTATAGAGCCAGCGGTCAGTTTGTTTTACTACTTCGTAATATTGCACTTGCATTTGAACTTGCGATGCGACCCTTCGATAGTTGGCTTTTCCGCAACACGAAACCATGAAGGGAAAATTAGCAGTGCATAAAATTCCCACTCTCGCAAACCCAGGAGAGCGTTTGGGGCTTGGAGAGAATGCAGGACCGTACGATTCGGTTCCACAGGAATTCCGTATATCCTCTTGATGATCTTGCAAAAAATAAATTCCATTCAGACATATAAGGATTTAAAGTACAGGTGTACGGCAGGCGGCAAATAGCTCTAAAAAGCCATTGCCATCGGGGCATAAGAGGACAGGTTTCAACGCCGTAACTTATAAGGTCCTATGTTGATAAAATTCAACTGGATAGCGATAAGGAAATTCCGTTTATGAAGTCTCGCGAAGTATTCAATTCAAGCATCTCATACATGAACACTTGCAAAATCGATGTCGCTGAAATGCAACAACTTTGAATACGTTTCACATGTCAGCCAAGAGGGGTTGAACGAGATGGGAGCCATTAACGCTGAGAGAATAAACGCCATAGGATTTTACAAACTAGCCTTTATAAAAGCTCATATATATAATATATATAAAGTTGCACTTTACTTGAGCCTATGACAAGTGGCGATTTATTCTATATTGGTTTGGAAAAGGTTGTCTACTCGCGGAAATGCTATGGCGGACTCGTCTAATGTGCAGTTGTTATTCCCATGTTACTATCGAAGGTCTCCATTATTACATTTCCAGAAGACGAATTTTGAGGTTACCGAAGGAGGCCTTTTTCGTTTTCTCGTAGCTTTGTACTTTTGCCAGTAATGTTTGGAATATAATATAAAATTTCTGTTTCGAGTTTATGCCATTATCTCAAAATTAATTTAAATGCAGGAATATTAAATGACACAAGGTATGTAAAACCGGATGAATTTGAAACAAATTTTCATAAAATTTCTGTCCGTTTAAATAGCTGAACCTCAATATTTTGATCTTGAACGAGACTAATAGACGTTTGTGTTATGTAAAATGGTTTTAGTTTGAAATTTCTTCTCATCTCGCTGACCATTTTGGATTGCTCAGTTAATGTTGTTGAGAAGTTAACAGATTTTGAATCTATACTTATATATAAAGAGAGAGCGATTTTGTACGTGGAGGGTAATCTTCAGAACCACTGTACTATTTGAAAAATTCTTTCACTGTTTGAAAGGTACAGTATTCCAGATGGACATAGGCTATATATTTTGTATATCTAATCAGTACAAATTAAGTTAGGGGCTTAATCCTAACAATCTCCATTGTTACCGCTACTGTCCTCTACCGCTTTTTGTGCCGAAGTCTTCAACGATCCTTAGCGTGGTGCTATCTATCTATACTAATATATAAAGAGAGGGGGTATTCTGTACGTGGAGGGTAATCTTCAGAACCATTGTACCTATTTGAAAAATTCTTTCACTGTTTGAAAGGTACATTATTCCAGATGGACATAGGCTATATATTATGTATATCTAATCAGTAGAAATAAACTTAGGGGCTTAACCCTAACAATCTCCATTGTTACCGCTACTGTCCTCTACCGCTTTTTGTGTCGAAGTCTTCAACGATCCTTAACGTGGTGCTTTCTATCTATACTAATATATAAAGAGATAGGGGATTTTGTACGTGGACGGTAAACTTCAGAACCACTGTACCTATTTGAAAAATTCTTTCACTGTTTGAAAGATACATTATTCCAGATGGACATAGGCTATATATTATGTATATCTAATCAGTAGAAATAAAGTTAGGGGCTTAATCCTAACAATCTGCATTGTTACCGCTACTGTCCTCTACCGCTTTTTGTGTCGAAGTCTTCAACGATCCTTAGCGTGGTGCTATCTATCTATACTAATATATAAAGAGAGAGGGGATTCTGTACGTGGAGGGTAATCTTCAGAACTATTGTACCTATTTGAAAAATTCTTTCACTGTTTGAAAGGTACATTATTCCAGATGGACATAGGCTATATATTATGTATATCTAATCAGTAGAAATAAACTTAGGGGCTTAACCCTAACAATCTCCATTGTTACCGCTACTGTCCTCTACCGCTTTTTGTGTCGAAGTCTTCAACGATCCTTAGCGTGGTGCTTTCTATCTATACTAATATATAAAGAGATAGGGGATTTTGTACGTGGACGGTAAACTTCAGAACCACTGTACCTATTTGAAAAATTCTTTCACTGTTTGAAAGGTACATTATTCCAGATGGACATAGGCTATATATTATGTATATCTGATCAGTAGAAATAAAGTTAGGGACTTAATACTAAGAATCTCCATTGTTTCCACTACTGTCTTCTATCGCTTTTTGTTCCGAAGATTTCAACGATCCTTATCGTGGTGCTGTAGCGGTGGGCTTCTGTTTTGACGCTAGCGGTTCGAACCTAGCCGTTCTCCGGCACGCCTTTTTCTTTTAAAAAAATTATTTAAATTATTAACTAACATAAAATTAATTTAATATATTATTTAGGTTATTATTAAGGTAAAAAAAGATTTACAATTTATTGGCTATCAACTGGAAATTTATTGGTATAATATTTTGTTCAACCCGGACAAAGTCGGAACGGGCCGCTAGTTAGTTTATAAACTGAAAGAACTTATTGTATAAATTGAAACTTCAAAAATGCAATATTGGATCTCCTGATTTTTACACATTGACGTCATTTTGCCATTGGCGTCATTTCGTAAGCTCTATTTCAGTGGTTCTCAAACTTTTTTGTCAACGCCTCCCCTTTCCCGCGCGAGGCCTACCTACACATATTATATATATATATATATATATATATATATATATATATATATGTGTGTGTGTGTGTGTGTGTGTGTGTGTATGTGTGTGTATGTGATAATATTATTAATAACCTTTAATTGCCTTTTCTGAACTTTCTTTCTCATCTGGTAACCTTTCCGACGCCTTGGCGAGATGCTTCACCTCTCCATATACTAACTTTCTCCGCCAATTCTGGCAACCTCTCTTTGACCTAATTCTAGATTCGCGAGCTATGAAGAGGCTGGGCTGACTCGAAGTGATTAAGATGTGTCGCTGCTTTTCGTCAATAAATTTCAGTTATTCGTTATGATTTGGAATCTTTTTCTTAGGCCACGATCCTATTTCTTGAAATGACCATTCGGGTCATTTCATCTATTTATAAAACGCAAGTACCAAAGTAAAATTCGCCCTTCACCTATTTTTCGAAAACCCTCCGCGCCCCCTCCCCATCAAACATAGGCTTAGCGTGCTTCTAACATTTTTTTTCTGGGGGGGGGGGCACTAATTAGTGATAGGATATCGAAACCAAATATTGATATGAGTGTCGATAATAATATCGACTATCAATATCGATATCAATAATACACTGAAGTGCCACTGAATTAGGGATACCTACCTAGTAACGAGTTGGGCCTCCTCTGGCCTTGATAACGGCTGCCACAAGACGAGGCATAGATTCAACAAGTTTCTGGAAACGTTCCACGGGAACGGCTTGCCAAATATTGGCTAAAGCTGTCCATAATTCAGTAAGGTTCTTTGGTGCTGTGTGATGGCCTTTCACGCCTTGTTACAAAACATCCCAAAGATGCTCAATAGGATTTAAGTCTGGGCTTCTAGGTGGCCAATTCATGACAGAGAAGTCAGAGGAATGCTCATCCAACCAGCCAGTAGCCAACCGAGACTTGTGAGAGGTACAGCTGTATTGCTGGAAAACTCCATTACCGTGCGGATAACAGAACAGCATAAACAGATGGAGGTGATCACCCAGCAACTCTACGTACCGAATTGCATTAAGGGAGGTTGGTACTCGCACCAAAGATCCCAAACTGTGCCACGAAAAAACACCCCAGACCATGATTGAGCCACCATGCCCTTGTACAGTTCCAGCCAGGCATGCGGGATCCATGGCTTCATGAGCCTGACGCCATATTCTCAGCCACCCGTCGGCGTTAAGTAGTCGGAATCGAGACTCATCATTCCATGCTACTCGTTTCCAGACATTATACTTCGTTGGAAGACATTATACCTTCAGGGACCCAGAGACTACCAAAGCAATTCGAGATCTGAAAGGAATTTTGAAAAGCGCCCATTCACCGAAAAGTGGACACATTTCCGATTCTGACAATGGAGAATGATCTGAATCATCTTTCTTTGGTGAACACTCCAAAACGGTTCAGAAAACTTGGAAGCATCGGAGTTCTTTAGGTAGCTCAGATTTTCCTGATGAGCTTACCTTTTATTTGCTATCCCCTGCAGTAGCTGACACAACAAGTGCCCGCTTTCTTTTTGGAGTAAATCAATTGGATTGTACCCAGAACTATGTGGGGTTGCCAAGCGATATTTGGCTGCGACTTCAACATCAATGCCATCTGACAGAATTTTTTTCAAGCCAGCAATATAATTAACTCAGCCAGAAATCATCTCACATTGAATAAACTTCTTTCCTCCACTCAGTGGGAGAAGAATTCTTTTTTTTAATAAATGGACAATAATTGTTATTATTCATTTTTTGTTCTTTCTAGAATTCATTTTTATATAGTGAGCAATTTTTGATTTTTTTCACACATTTTTTGATTGCTTACATTAAAAATTACTTTGTATATGTTATAAACTATTTGTATTTAAAGAAATAAATAATAATATTTTTAAGTTTAATTCTTTTGCCCGATTTACTTATGTATCTTTTTTATTAAATTAAAATCTTTTAAATTAAATTTTTTAGATAAGCTATTCACAATTTAAACCACTTCTGGGATTTCATAAATTAAAATAATTAATGGCAATATTTTAATTAAGTAATTTTTTATTTTATATTTGGATACAATAATTCACCTGTCTTCAACTATATACTTCTAATAAATACCAAACTCAAGATATTTCAAAATATTTAGCCTTGTTTACTTGATCACTATGAAACTTTCTGACAGGTTTTATAGTGGAACTGACTTTCAAACACCTTAGTGAGATGGGATGATGTGGTATACAATTCTTACTGAATAAAAGTTATAGGCCAATTCCACCATCAATTTTTATTCTTACTGGATTAATTTGCTCCGTTTTGGCTCGTTTTCAGGAAGTCCTCAGACAACTTTATTTAAAATAAAAAAAGTTTTATCCTTTAAATTTAAAAATTTCCAACTCAAAACAACATGAACCAAAAGCTTCAAAAGATGTTTGTCTTAAGGAGTAAACACCTACATATGTAGTAAATCTGACGAAGAAGACTTTTAAGATTAAACTATCAGGAAAAAAAAACGTCATGGTGGAATTGGCCTATAACTTTTATTTAACATGGTATTATAGTTTTTTTTATCCCTTTGTTTCAACAGTTGAATATAGACCCTCATTTGTTAATTTTACAATTTTTCTGTATAATTTTTTGAATCTCATTTATTTTTTCCCTTTGGTCTTGAGATTTTTCAACCCAAATATTATAATTATTTCAAATAAATTCTTTTGAAAATGCGTAATCGATAACATCGGGAATACAATATCGATATTCCGATGTTATCAGAAATCAAATATCGATATTATAATACCAAATATCGAAGGGTAAATATTGATATCAATATCCCATCCCTAGCACGAATTGAATTCAGTTAGTGTCCTCCTCTGTTCATTGACTGCCGGACGGTCCATAAAATATGAAATATTATGATTTTTTGAAGTTGAATAACAATAGAATTGATGTTTGAGTAGTATTCTAAAGTTATACAATGAGGAAAATAAAAACAATATAAATAAAATGAGGAAAAAATATAGTATCGAGTTTTTGTTCTTGATCATATTGTTAAAAACTATGTTAAGGCTAAAGACATAATCAGAATCTTCAGTTTCACAGTTTGAAAAGGCGGAAAAAACCCAACTTTCTTAAAATTTTTATACAATTTTCTGATTTTAACTCAACTTCTATTAAGTTTTAATTTATTTCAAGTTAAGTTGGGGGGGGGGTGCACGTCCACCCGCCCCAGACGCTACGCCTATGCGGTTGAGAACCACTGCTCCATTTAGTTACTGCTGAGTTATCCTATTGAACTGTTTGGGGCATATTGTTTCTCGAAAATCGATTGTCATGCAAGGAGAGAGAGAAAAAATTGAAACAATTTTATACCGGGTCCGCAATCAAAATTTAGTGTTCTACGTAGTTGGTTTGAGGTTGCAAGTGGATTGCGCCTTTGTCGCAGCTGCACACCCTATTTTGATACTTCGAAAAGGGAAAGTGCTCATAAAATATGCTGTGCCCGGTATTTTGAAACACATTTTGTAGTTCAGAAAAGGATAAAAACTTCTGCGGCATTTTTGCGTTTGAAAATAAAGCCCAAAACTAGTTATCCCTTTTTTAAAAAAAGGATAACTTGATATCATACTCATGTTGTACAACCGTGAAAAATATCGGGAAACGGAACGAAAAAAAAATCATCTGTTTCGAGGAACAGTTTGGTACCGTCCAAATAAAGAGGAACTCTGACAATGCCTCAAGTGAAATTTCTCGGAACAATTTTCAATTCAACCATCGTTCTTAAATAAGCAATTGTTTTTACTATTGATTGCCTTAAAAAGACATTGTCTAATGGAATCTCGATCTGTTTCTACCGGCCGATTCAGATTCATCACGTTGTTTTGTGCTAATTATAGAAGCAAAAGTTAATCGAAAATTACATCTTCTCAATAGATATTTCAAGTGCCTTGGCACCGATGTCCCGATGTCTTCTATGTACAGAAAAACCAGCAGACATAAAAAATTTGAAAAAACAGGAACAATGGATTCTGGAGAGAGACAGTCGAGATCTCTGCAGCACAGAATAAATAACATTCGAAAATAAATTTTTTTCCCGACTGGTACGATACTTGAGTCTGGTTTGTCTTTTAACATGATAAGTGTATTTGTCTCGTTCAATGACTCGTTTGGTTCGCAAGAATATTTTGTCTTTCGGTAAGAGTTTTATTTGCAGCAGAGCCAGCGGGTGAATGTCCTCAGGCAAGGAGATACACAAGACAGGATACATGAAGGACCGGACACTAAACGTGTAAGTATGTTACTATATCTTATATATAAAAGGCAAAGTCTGTGTGTGTGTGACCGAGTTTTTGTCTGCTCGCGGCACGGCGCAAAGACGGCAGGTCGGACAGTCTTGAGATTCGACACGAAGATGCCTCCCGAGGTCTCATTATGCACCTCGAAGCCCTTTTTTCGATTTTTTAATTAGATTTTCCGTAATTAAATATTTAGTCGCGATTTGGAGCTCCCGGACGAGTAAAAGCTCCGTAAATCCTAACGTATCCGTCCAAGAATTTTTTTTTTCGGACGAGCCTATACGGGAAAGATAACACTATACGGAAATCACAATTAAAATTGTCTGTCTTAATTTATCGATTAATTGTGATTTTTTTTCGATCGCCTGTACGCACCCGTTTTTCGAAAAAAACGCGATCTTGGCCGCGACCCTTTTTTCCAAATTGTCGAATCGATACGTAAATGTCGTTACATTTTTACGAAATTTTTATCTCAGAGACCCTAGACATCACAGTTTCGAAAGCCAGAACCAAAATTAATTTACAAATTGTAGTTATTTTTTAATAATTTATTTTATGATTCGGAAACTCTTGCGAGAAATCTCATTTTGGAGATTTCGTTCTTCATTTCCGGACGAAGGTAAAACGGGGGAAAACAGGTTTTCGACGTAAAGCACTTGATGTGTTGGGGCGTTTGTTTTCTATGAGGGATTGGGTCGTTAAAGGAAATCGATTACTATTGCAGTGATAATCGATTAAAAAATCGCATTTAGTAATGCCGTAATTTTTTTGTCCAACACTTAGTTAATATCATATAATTTGTGGTGTGTTTGTGAAAAACGTTTTTCGTCTCGCTGACTGTTGTGGAAAGTTTTAAGTAATCCTATGTCAAAAATTTTGCCAAAATGTGCCAGAAAGGATTAAATTTATATGGATAAAATAATGTATCGTGGTGAGGAAAAGGATGACAGCGACGCCCATTAACAAAGGGTTAAGGCTACTAAAAAATTGGTAATTACATTAACCGAGCAACGCCGGGACGGGTACAGCTAGTATATATATGTATGTTATATATATATATATATATATATATATATATATATATATATATATATATATATATATATAACATTAAAAACCCCATACCATTTTAAAATCTAACATTATTCTAAATTCCCTTGGGCGTACGAGCTAAATTTCGCTTTTGATTCTAAACTCTAATAACCTCGAGAGAAAATATTAAATGGCTTCCTTTTTCAAATAGGAGCGGCGTCCCCAATATTTTAGATAAGCTCTGCGCAGATTATATAAAACCACATGTGACTTATCGACAACAGCAAATCCCTAATCGCGATGATGATCACATGACAAAGTTTATTTAAACCACATGAACGGAAACATGTACGCTTCTTTGATTTTGTAATTGTCTTGGAAAGACGTATTCTCCGTCTAATAAAATTTAATGCCGTAACTTGCCGCGTCGTTTATTCGAGCCACGACTACTCTTCATTCCCAGTGATGTGCTGGACGCCCATTCTTTCCTTGGGTTGTCCAGTATGTTACATATATATATATATATATATATATATATATATATATATATATATATATATATATATATATATATGTTATATATATATATATATATATATATATATATGTGTGTGTGTGTGCGTGTGTGTGTATGTGTCATATTCTGCGTGATTTTATGCAAATAAGTTTTTGGTTTTTAGGTAACACAATATCACCATTCTTTTAAACGGTGTAGAAAACGTAAAATGCATTCTGTTATAAAAAAATGCAAATATTAGCGCCCTTTTCACGTACGCTCTTGAGTGCTTGGAGCATACAGGATTGCGCGCAGGAAAACTTGCAGTACGCTCCAAAGCAGCTTTCCCTTCCTCTCCGACACCTTGACGCTTGCTCTCAATCGCGCGGGACCGTGGTTTCACGCGGGAAAGAACGTACGTGTAAAGGGCGCTAATAGCGCCCTTTATACGTACGCTCTTGAGTGCTTGGAGCATACGGGATTGCGCGCGGGAAAACTTGCAGTACGCTCAAAAGAAGCTTTCCCTTCCTCTCCGACACCTTCACACGGGCACTCAATCGCGCGGGATCGTGGTTTCACGCAGGAATGAGCGTACGTGTAAAGGGCGCTATTGTTTGATTTTCTTTGTAATCGAAGGCTTTATCTTAACTTTCCGTTTCTTGTTTGTGTTCCTTTAATATTTAGTATAGTAATAATTTTATTGATAAAATAATTCTGGTGAGAACTGCTCATGACAACTTTTTAACGAGGTGTAAAAAAAACTCATAATACATGTTTTATTATTGTAGTAAGTTCTGTGTCTGCACAGATGAATGAATCCTTACTTGAAAATTAGGAGTATATAGTTCTTGCCGTTGACGGTCCCTTTGCATAATGGAATGAGGTTCCACCCAGCTTTCATTTTATAACATTTGTGCAATATATGACAAGGAAGTACAGCTTTTAAGTGTTTAATAATTTTTTTTTCTGCAGGAAGTGGTATACGTAGAGGCCTTTACACAGCCAGTTCCTGCCTACCGAATGTGACAAGGAGCTAGTGCATTGGAAATACGGCCTTTCTAAATAGAAATAGGTAACACAAAAAAGCTCTCTTTTTTTCTTTCTTTCGCCTCCTGTTTGATTATAGATGAACTGATCTTAATTTCCTCCTTTTCGTGAAAGACGTATAAGAACTTGATGCGGGGGATTTCTCAATAAATCTGGATATCACTTCATACTCGCCCTCCTACAGATAATCGCAGAGTTGACATGGAAAGATCTAGTTGAAAAAAGGAAACACTCAATAAGGTCGTAGACTGATAGGAAATCTAAGGCCGTCTGCACACGGAGCAACTCAAAAGAAACTGATAACTGACTCAAATCACAAACCAGTCCCTGATGAGTCGCAACCTATGTAATTGAATGGAGCCACGCACACGGCGCAACTGGTTACAAACCCGTCGGACGGGGGTTATATTTCGACTAGCTGAAAACCCGCACTTCGCTACGGAGTACATTCAAATGAAATACAACGGTCAATGTATGCAATTTATGCCAATATATATATATATATATATATATATATATATATACACTCATGGACAAAAAAATTAGCGCACCAAGAAGGAGCCTTCAAAATGAAACGAAATTTTACATACGTAATGACTTCTTTGATATAAATAAATGATAAGAAAATCAAAGAAAAAGGATAATTTATTTCAGAGAAAAAGGCAAAAGAACGGAGAAGTTAATACTCCGTTGGACCCCCTCTAGCGCGAATGCACGATGCGATACGATCGGGCATTGAGTCATACAAGTTCTGTATGATGTCTTGAGACATTTCGTTCCATATTTGCTGTAACCTTGCCTCTAGTTCGTTCAAACTCGTGGGATGCCCAACTCGTCGTCCCAAATGATCCCAGATATGCTCGATTGGAGACAAATTTGGGGATCGGGCAGGACAAGGAAGGGTAGTAACAGTGCGGAGACAGTCTTGTGACACCCTTGCCGTATGAGGCCGAGCATTGTCTTGTTGAAAAATGGCTCCTGGGAGCCGTTGCATGAGTGGCAACACATGTGGTTGCAGGATTTCATGAACATACCGCTGGGCTGTCATGGTGCCACGGTGTATTGTAGGCAATGGCACCCCATACCATCACACCAGCTGTGGGAGCGATGTGTCGCTGTACAGCAAAGGCAGGATTGAAGCGTTCACCACGGGCTCTCCACACACGAACACGATTGTCATCACTGCCGAGATTGAATCTGGATTCGTCACTAAAGACGACCTGGTTCCATTCCGCTGAAGTCCAGTTTCCTCTTGCGCGGCAAAACTCCAAACGGAGGCATCGATGGGTGGGCGTCAAGGGCAGCACACGTAATGGGCGCCGCGATACCAACTGTCCTTCAGCCAGGCGCCTTCGTATGGTTCGAGAAGACACAGAGGCCCCTAGTGAAGGTGCTACCTGTGCCTGGATGGCGGCCGATGAAGCAGTTGGCTGTACGCGTGCATTTCTTACGATGTGGCGGTCTTCTCGACGACTGGTCTGTCGAGGGCGTCCTGAGCCTGGTCTTCGTGTACATGACATCTCTCGGGTCCACTGGTTCAGACACCTCCTCACAACACAATCAGAGCGGCCTAATTGACGAGCTACTCGCCTAGCTGACCACCCAGCTTCCATCATCCCGACGATTCTCCCCCTCTCAAACTGCGACAACTGCTTATATTGTCTTCGAACACGGCGTAATGGCATGTCTATCTCAGCTCTTCCTTTGTAAATGATTCAGCACACTGAAACAAGCTTTGGTTACCTGTTTTATACTCCACAGAGTACGATGTTCAACGCCCTCTACCGGCTATACGTAATGCGCAATCACGCTGCATTTCTAATCATTTGCATATCTCCCCGACATGTACCTTCATTGCAAGTTTCGTTACGATCGCAAGTTTCGTACGATTATTTCTTGGTGCGCTAATTTTTTTGTCCATGAGTGTATATATATATTTATAATAAATACGACTATCCATATATACAATTGATGTAGAAAAAAATATATATATTTATAAAAAAATCGTAAGGGATATTTTTTTAGACAAAATAATGTCTAATCGTCTGCCGCATTAGCAAGAAAAAAAATTTTTTTTTGTCTATTTAGTTGTTATGCACGTGACGATACATTTATTTAATGTACCAGAAAAAGAAATCGCGTGATCGGCATTTAATAAATTAAATTCTAAAAATAAATCTTTAAAAATTCACCAAAAATCAGAAAATAGAGGTAAAGATTCGAAAAAGATTTCATTTTAAAGGATTTTTTAGGATCTTTCTCGTGATATAAATTTTATAACCATCAATGTATTATTTTAAATGCAAACGTAAAAAAAGTTTAAAAAACAGCTTAAAAATTTAATTTAAAAAAATCTAAGAAGAATTTTTGAAAAATCTTTCTTAGTGCACCCCTACACTATTAGAAGAATCGCCATGCAAAATTTCAGCCCTTTAGGTCCAGCGGTTTGGTCTGTGCGTTGTATGTCAGTCAGTCAGTCAGTCAGGCAGTGAATGAATGAGTCAGTTACGGAACTGTTATATATATATAGATAGACTAGCTGAAAACCCGCGCTTCGCTACGGAGTTCATTCAAATTAAATACAACGGTCAATGTATGCAATTAATGCCAAAAAAAAAAATATATATATATTTATAATAAATACGACGATCAATATATACAATTGACGTAGGAAAAAAAATATACATTTATAAAAAAATCGTAAGGGATATTTTTATAGACAAAATAATGTCCAATCGTCTGCCGCATTAGCAAGAAAAAAAATATCTTTTTGTCTATTTAGTTGTTATGCACGTGACGATAAATTTATTTAAAGTACGAGAAAAAGAAGTCACGTGATCGGCATTTAATAAATTAAATTCTAAAAATAAATCTTTAAAAATTCACCAAAAATCAGGAAATGGAGGTAAAAATTCGAAAAAAAAATTTCATTTTGAGGAATTTTTATGATCTTTCTCGCGATATAAATTTTATAACCCTCAATGTATTATTTTAAATGCAAACGTAAAAAAAAAGTTTAAAAATTAGCTTAAAAATTTAATTTAAAAAAATCTAAGAAGAATTTTTGAAAAATCTTTCTTAGTGCACCCCTACACTGTTAGAAGAATCGCCATACAAAATTTCAGCCCTTTAGGTCCAGCGGTTTGGTCTGTGCGTTGTATGTCAGTCAGTCAGTCAGTCAGTGAATGAATGAGTCAGTTACGGAACTGTTTTATATATATAGACTAGCTGAAAACCCGCTACGGAGTACATTCAAAGTAAAAACATCGGTCAATGTATGCAATTAATGCCAATATATATATAATAAATACGACGATCAATGTATATAATTGATGTAAAATATATGTATATTTATAAAAAAATTGTAAGGGATATTTTTATAGACAAAATAATGTAGAAGAAGATATTCAAATTAAATCTAATATAAAGAATACTAAAGAATATAGTACAGTTAATATAGTACAGTTTCTAGAACATTTCTTTTACTGTATTTTAATATTTTTTTGGATAATGTCCAATCGTCTGCCGCATTAGCAAGAAAAAAAAAATTATTTTTTGTCTCTTTAGTTTTTATGCACGTGACGATAAATTTATTTAAAGTACCAGAAAAGGAAGTCAGGTGATCAGCATTTAATAAATTAAATTCTAAAAATTAATCTTTAAAAATTCACCAAAAATCAGGAACTGGAGGTAAAGATTTAAAAAAAATTTCATTTTAAAGGAATTTTTATGATCTTTCTTGTGATATAAATTTTATAACCCTCAAATTATTATTTTAAATGCAAACGTAAAAAAAGTTTAAAAAACAGCTTAAAAATTTAATTTAAAAAAATCTAAGAATTTTTAAAAAATCTTTCTTAGTGCACCCCTATACTATAAGAAGAATCGCCATGCAAAATTTCAGCCCTTTAGGTCGAGCGGTTTGGTCTGTGCGTTGTATGTCAGTCAGTCAGTGAATGAATGAATGAATGAATGAGTCAGTTACGGAACTGTTTTATATATATAGATTAGGTGAAATGCATTTTTATCAGTTGTCATATACTAGGTTACCAGTTTTTCAGGTAAAATATTTATATTTTTTTAGAAATGTCCTAAATGTCTGCACTGGGACAATAAGGATAGTTAAAAGATAAAAAAAAGCTTTAAGTGCTAGAATTTATATGGAAGGAATACCCGCATAAGAAAATAAAATTTGCCTTGACCTAGTTGGAATGGAACCCAGTTATAACGATGCCATCGTAGAACATCGGATACAATATGATTTTAGTAAGCATGATCTCAAAGTAGTTCGGTTAACATTTCCAAGTTATTCAAAAATTATCTCGAAATTTGCGAAACGAATCATCAAAAGAAAGACACTCATGCTCTGATTAACTTTGCAGTTGGAACAAATCAAACCGTGATACAAATTATACTTTGCATACAAACGAGTTTTACAGGATGTCACCCTTCAAGATTTTCAAACGATGATATTATCATGCTTATCAACATGAGAGAGGATACAAAAATTCGCGACTTTCGAGTTTATGCCCGAGGTTACAATAATCCATTATGCTGCCTGGTAAACAAAGGTTGCTACCAGATAATAATTACGATTTTAGAGGCTATTTCACATAAAGAAAAAAACTTTTATTGAACAATATTTACATCAAAATGAGAATGAAGAAAAAAAAATAATGGTGATTGATTGGATTATTGTTTGCGATGCAGTACTGAATATCGTCATTAAAACGCACCATATAGTTTCCTTTTCTGCAATTCTGTAATGACAGGCAACGCCAACTGGCCGAAGCAGTTTTTAAGCTGAGTGATGTATAGCTGTCATTGATGAAGGAAGGTCAGAGATATTAAGACATCATAGGAACGCTTTTCTGTTTGCTTGTTGTAGCCGGTCATTCATCATACGAGTCTTTAAACTCCTGGAAAACGCTGAGAGAATACAAAATAGGATGAAACGCACTTTATATGACTTCTATCTTTTTGTAAATCTCAGTTATACAAGTAAGGCTTTACAGGCAGCTGTAGCTTAGGGGGTTCTTACAGGCAACTTTTGCCTAGTATAGGAGATACTCAGGCGTACAAGATCTCAATTTTTTGGCATAGCCTCGACCAATAAAACACTTTTACACCCAATTCTGTTTTTGCACGGTAGATACGTTCCAGAAAACGCCGAGTAAAAAAGGACACTGTTGTAGCGTACTGGAAATAGAGGTTATTTTTCCCGAAACCCCACAAGCTCTTGGAAAACACAGCTGCGTGTTTTCAAGGAATGTGTTGTTCGGTTCCACCAGTTTCGGAACCCGTGGGGGAATTAAAGACCGTTTCCCTCACAAGACAAGCCACTAAAGCTGTCAACTTAACGTTTCGAAATGTAATAAAGTTCGGCGTGTCAAGAAGAACTGTCAGCCGATAATCTGGCGGCTCCTCCACCCCTTCTGAAAAATCCAGACATTGAGAGAGACGCTTCATAGATTCCGCACAGTGTAGACGTGTTTTTCCTAGGCTCCTGTGTTTTTGGGCTGAGAATGGGCTCTGGAGCGTGTATTTGTGAATCTGCACGTAAAATTGAGTTAATTGTGTCGAAAGTGTTTAATGTTTAATTCTTTTTGTAAATAAATCATGTTATGTTTTGTTTTAAAAATTTGGCTTTCGTTTTAATTAGAACTCTGTCTTTCTTTGGTATGGATCAATAGTAGCAAAAATTTAAAAATGCCTCAGAGAGTAACCAGCCTTGACCTGGAAAAATAGGTTATTGGTACCAGATCTATAATTTCCTAAACATTTCCTCAATATTCCTAGACAACAAGCAAGGGGAATACCCTCAATATTTCATAGACGACGGTAACTGGAAACATTTATCCTTAAAATTTGAATGAAATGGGGATTTTAAAAAGACACCGAGTTAAATCAAATAATATACGGTAAAACGGAATTGAATTTATATTTCTTGACGTGCGTCACTCAAAATCATGTAAAAAAAAAGTTTAAGGGAACGGTGGGCATTAAAATTTACATTTTTTAGTTTTCATCATAGAGATACGAAATTTTGTACATGTACACATTTCACTATAAATAAATAGAATACCTTAAAAGAAATTTCCAATCTCATTAAAATTTTAATATTTTTTTAAAAATTTGAAATTTATAAACAAAATTTCAAAATGCTCCTTGCTACTTAATTTTTGAGATATTTCCTCGATTTTGCATTTTAGTCTCTTTAAACTGTATAAGAAACAAATCTGGGTATCCATTATTTAATCCCTTGAATAGTTAATTTTTGAGAGATTTTTTCTGAATTCCATCTCGATTTTCATCAAAATTTTACTTTTGAAAAGTTATAAATCAAATTTAATTACCTTAATGAAGTCGAAATAAAAAATGCATACCCAGTTTTTTTGTAAACAGCATCATGATTCTTCCTTATCAATTTCATGAATTTTGAAGAAAAATTAAGTAGCATGGAGCATTTAAAAAATCTAAAAACCTTGAAAAATCTGTTTTGAGAAAAACAGATTTAAAGTTTATTACTACCCATACCCATTATAAATTACTTTGTAGAAGCTTCATAAATGATTTTTTACTTCAAAAAAATTATTTTGGTACTAATAATCTACAGAAATATATATATATATATATATATATATATATATATATATATATATATATTACAATAACATAATCAGTATTACAATGACGAGATTTGCTCAAATAAAGGTCCACCGTTCCCTTAAAAACAAAATTGACTGTATTTTATCTTTTTCAGAAAACCTGTTTAGAAATATGCATGCTTATGTATATGGGTGTGTGTATGGGAGATATAATCAGTTCTCTTCTCACAACTTCGACCATATATCGCTCACTCTTTTCAACAACGTCATATCTAAAAAATCGACGATTTTTAGTTACGCCTGTTTTCTGAATGCCCTGAAAGAGTAGTATATCCCTGAAGATCGTAATATCTCACCGCCCAATATTTAGCCTCTAAAGAGCAGAATTAAAATTTATTTTCAACACATTTCAATGTACTTTTAAACTTTAAAATCACTCTCCTGATTTTTATTTATTTTTTTTTTAGATATGACGTTGTTGAAAGGAGTGAGCGATATTTTAAAAATTTCTCAGAACTCCTCAACTCTTTCATAGAAAATTTATAAAATGGAATATTCTGAAAATTTCAATGGAAATTTTGAGCTTTAATGGTAAGAAAAACACCCAAATCTCACATTTTAAAAACGAAAAATGATCTCCCAGTGAGGTAGTGAATTCCACATCTCAGAGAAAATGAAGAAGCTGTTTGCCAATGCGAGATACGAAAATAATCCCCGAGAATCGTGGGTTGCTTTCAATGGGGCCACCAAGTAAGTGAACCCCCTGAGAATTAAGAAGCTTGAGACGGTGTTAAATAACATATTCTAACATTTACTACAAGGAACTTCGAGTATTTTCATACATATATTTTAGGAAATTTCGGTTGTTTTAGGATGTGTGTGTCAGTTTGAAAGAATGTTACGTATGCACTGTCTAACGTAGACTGTGAACACAGTAAAACCGATCCGAGATTGGTGCGTATAGGTGGGAGATGCCTTTGTCTTACCCCTGTTTGAATTTGCATTCTCTAAAATACCGGGTGGGCAAAAAGTCCGTATAAACTTTAAAAATTCATAAAAACCGGAAAAATAGCCAAAATAAAAAAAAGGTTTGCAGGGTTAGCATAGTTTGGTCACGGGATTTTTTTTTCAGACAGGAAAAAAACCCCTCAAAAACAGCCGACAGGTGGCGCTGGTATTAGCGAATTCTGTGGAAATATACAAATGAGACGGTTATAAGAACGTGCGCTCCTAATCCACAACCAGGTCCATTGAGAACTCTTCATTTCACCCTCAAAGCTGTGACCATAAAACTCTCTGCTTCACTTTTGTGTTGCAATTTGCGCTTCCGAAGATATTTAAAAACGAACATTCCTTTTCTCATTTCGGTGGAACTTTCGCTCTCCGTTGTCAACCTCATGAAATATCTGTGTTAGAAGGCGATTGTCTAGGTAGCACAGTTAATCACATGTTCCTATGGTCCTATGGTCCACAACCAGTTCGTCGTTGTTCTGCGATCCGCCGAGAGGTGTCATATATACATCCGGACCTGCTGCACTATTTGTGTCTCGCCTGCAATGCCTTATCCCCTGTGGTGGTGGGTCATGTGGTACACCTACTGCTGTAATAAACGATTTAGAAGCATTCTTTTCGTTATTTGCGCATCTTTTCTTTGACTTGTGCAAGTCAGCGCCACCTGTCGGCTCTTTTTTTAGTTATTTTTTTTTCCTGTCTAAAAAAAAATCCCGTGACCTATCGATGCTAACCCTGCAAACCTTTTTATATTTTGGTTATTTTTCCGGTTTTTATGAATTTTTAAAGTTTATACGGACTTTTGGCCCACCCGGTAGTTCACTGGAAATTGTTGCAGCTTATGTTACTTTTCTCTCAAGCAATGCATTTATCGCGTTTTCGAAATTGAAATGAAATGAGTTTAACTGTGAATCCCGCACCCATCCTCGGTTTTTAGTATTCTCCGGAGGCTCGGTCTCCCCTTTCTTGCCAGCTGGAGAGTCAAAAAACATCTGCGCGTAAGCAACGTGTAATTGTCTCGACACAGTGTAGTGCGCTCGCTGGGATTCAGTTTCTTGTCGCCTTGGATTGAAATGAATCGACTTAACCTTTCCCTTACGGGGTGGGATAGCATGTACCCCAAGAATGCGGGCCCAAGAATGAATGAATATATATATATATATATATATATATATATATATATATATATATATATATATATATATATGTATATATATATATATGATATATATTATATATATATATATATATATATATATATATATATATATATATATGTATATATATATATATATGATATATTATATATATATATATATATATATATATATATATATATATATATATATATATATATATATATATATATATATATATATATATATATATATATATAGTTACAAAAGAGCTAGAAGAAATAAGATAAATGATAATAGAACATGTTGACACCAATAAGCGCTATGCATCTCCAAACCGTCAAACAATAATATATATTAAAGTTTGATATTTAAAAACATAAAAAGAAAAAGTCTAAAACCGTACAGCAGCAGAATGAACAATAGAAAAATCCCACAGAAAGAATACTAATATGGAGATGTACCTAAGTGACCGGGGGGAGTTGTGAGCACCCCTCTCCGATTAAACATGTTTATGTGCCGCGGCAACACTCTCGGTGGTCTGGTACATCCCCGAATTATAAATCAGTGCCTTTAGCCAAACTAACAGCAAGAAAAAAAGAAGTTGAACAATCTAACTAAAATGTACAACACAATAATGTCAACAAAAAAGACACTATAAATGAAATAAAATACTTAAAAAGAATATAGCCCAAAATTACCTATTGAGTTGATAACCAACTTTAACAATTAAAATATACGAAAGGAATGAAATAGAAAGCAATTCAATCTATCACTATGTAAATTTAAACTTTTAAGCCCTATAACCAACACATATTAAAGTGATTACAAAAAGAAAATGACCATACCAAGTCAGAATCTATATCTATACTCTAGATTAATACAAAATACAATACTAAATAGCTCAGGATAAATCCAAGTAACAATATAAAAATAGGTGTTTAGATGAAAAATGCACTCACCTGTACACGCAAATAACACCCTCCAACACCTGAAGAACTTGTTTTATATGTCTTAATATTTTATTTCAATTTTGATTCAATTTTGTTGAAATAATCGATTAATGCAATCTTTCCTGGGTATTTTCAAAAAATTGCTAGTGATTTTGATTAGAAAATTTTTTGGGAATTCTTTTAGTTTAGCCAATTTTATAATTTCCCGTATACCATACACTAATTTATCTTTATCGCTGTTCAATTTATAGTTAAGTAGGAATTGATTGACGATTACATTTCTTTTAACATTTTTATGGAGGCATGTGTGCCATGATAGCATTTTGTTAATTGGAAATGTATAGCTGTCACGCTTATCGTATATACTATATTTTACTATTCCATCTTCACATCTCAAACATAAGTCCAAATAATTTATACTTTTATCCAAATTTTGAACAGTTTCTAAAAGTTTGAGACTCGTTGGTAAAAAGCTAAAAGTTACACTGAGTGAATCCTGTTTTAATAATATCACTACGTCATCAACATACCTAAAATAAAACATTTCATTGAGTAACGATGTTCCGGTTTCATATTGATGCAGATACAGATCCGCAAGGGCGGAAGAACACCCTCCCCCCAAGGGTATGCCTCTTATTTGTTTAAAATAACTCATTCCATTAAATAATACTGTTTCATAAAGAACCAGCTGTAATAGTGTTTTATATCTATTTCTTGTTATAAATTCTTGTAGGTCATATTTTTCATAGAATGCCATGATGATATCATATAAATCCTCCAAATTAATGTTGTTAAACAAATCTTGAAAATCGTAACTTTTAATTGAGTTTATGTCAGTTAATGTTTTTATTTTTTCTATCAATTCATAGCTATTTTTAATAAAATAACATTCATCTGAATCAATTTTACTGTAAACTTTTTTGAGAATTTTTAATAATTGATCGTTGGCTATATTGAGATAAGTATTACATCCTACAGTTATAGTCCTAAATTTAATGGGATTTTTATGAAATTTAGGTACCATAATTAAATATGGGTAATTAATTTTCTTTAAGTCAATACCCAATTTTCGGTATAAAGCTTTTATTTTGTTATTAATTTCATTTTGAGACTTATTTATTTTACTATAAATGGTAGTATCATTATACACATTGGTTAAATAATCACGAAAAAACTTTTTACATATAAATGCGTAATTTGAACTAACCTTATCTACATAAGTAATAACTAAATGTTTTTGCATATTTATTATCTCGCTTTTTATATTTTCCAATGAATTAACTTTATTTATATTGCCTCTGATTTTTAAAATTTTATACTGTTGTTTGAATAATCTGATTAGTAAATACCTCCATTCATCGAAAGAGTTTAACGGGTAGCTATATTTTATAGCCATGTTATATATAAAAGTCTCCAAATCTTGTTTAAACTTGGGTAATACATTTTTTGTTATACCTAAACGGTAACCAGTACCCCTCAGCATAACATTTTTTAAGTCGCGATTTTTAACTATTGCTAGATCACCTGTTATAACATGTTGAAAAGTTTTATTAAAAAATGGTGAATGATTATTACATAAACAGTTGTTAGTATCATTAATATTTAAATTTTTAGACACTTCATTATAATTATATATTTTTCGGCTGGTTGGAATATTATATTTATATGAAACCTTTAATTTTACATTACGTATAGGAAAAAACTCATCTAATTGACAAAATAATTTTGAAAATTGAATATTGTCAAAGCCACTATTCATGTATGAAATTGTACAGTATTCAATGGTTTTACCTTTGTCATCCAACTGGTTTAAAATTACACCACATTTCTTTGCTTTTCTTTTAACTAGGTCCATAAAACTATAAATGTGATTTATGTTACCATTAAATAACTGTTTAATCGGAGAGGGGTGGTCACAACTCCCCCCGGTCACTTAGGTACATCTCCATATTAGTATTCTTTCTGTGAGATTTTTCTATTGTTCATTCTGCTGCTGTACGGTTTTAGACTTTTTCTTTTTATGTTTTTAAATATCAAACTTTAATTAATATATATATATATATATATATATATATATATAAAATGGGCCCCGTAAGCTAAAGGTTAATTCGTCGCCTTCATACAAGGCGTTAAAAGAGTTTAATACAAGGGATGAGCGAAACAAAGAAACAAAATTCTAAAATATAAAGAGCGGTAGTTGCCGAGGATGGGAAGAGCCTAGGTGCTTGCATTACGTGTCAACTTTTAACTATGTCAAGAGAGGAGGTATGAGGCTCGATGTAAAGCTATTATTTTCTCGACTCGGTGTATGTTTTGCATAATCAGTTACGGTACTTAAAAAAAGAAAGACAGCGTTGCAAACTGTTATGATGATGAAGAATCCTGAGTTGATTTTTAAATCAGCTATGGATGCTTACCTATAAACAAAGGGATTTATTTGTGAAGGCTTCTGAATTTATTTCCGCCCTTTTAAGAAAAGGATTAAGAAAATTGGTCGCGGGGAGTAATAGCCCCTCATTCAACCGGACCTGGGTCTAGAGTTGGGCGTATGTGAGACAGAATATCCTTTTTCCAACGCTGTCTGTCATCAAAAGCAAATGGGGACATCTCTCTTGAAATTCAGCTGTCGCGAACCTAACTGTAATTCATAAATTTGCCTCTTGCAAAGTATAAGAAATATGTTCACTTGTACACTGACTTCCGAAATTGAAGGTACACATATTTTTTATTTACATTTCAGACTGTTAAGTGTCAAATTTAAGCAAAATGTTTTTCTAATTGAGTGCCACGAAAGGACAAACATTTTGGTATTAAACTTCCTAAAAATTAAGAAATAGTGATTAATTAAACTAAATAATTGAAATTTTAGGAGAAGAGTAACAAAAATGGTGAGTACACCTTTGAAATTGCTTGTTTTTACTACCTTTAATTATAAGAAATATTATATAATAACCATTTCAGTACAGCAATTCCATACAAATTTCTTTCTATTGCAAAATCAGTATCTGTTAACTTTTAATAAGATAAAAATGGAGAATCGAAAGGCAACAACGATAGAACGAATAAAACTAGTCATTAATCTGTCAAATGAAGGTAAATCTTTGTGAAATGTAGCAAAAATAGTTGGCTGTGTGAACCGCATTCAAAAACTCGTTTAAAGGTTTAAAAAGGATGCCACGTTAAAAAGAAAAGAAGGAAAAGGCCGAAAATGACTACTGGGCTCAACAGTAGAGAGGAGAATTTTACATCAAACAAAGGTTGATACTAAAATAAAGGCTCCAAATACTGCTTCAAGTATTTATAGAACTTTGTGTAAGTCTGTTTCCCCTGAAACTGTGCACAGAGTCCCCAGAAGAGCTGGCTATAGTGGCAGGAAAGCTTAGAAAAAGACCTTTATTAGTTAAGGGAGTAGAGATAAGAGATTACAAGCTTTTGCAAAGGACCACATTTTAAAATCAAACACTTTAGAATAAAGTCATTTTTAGTGATGAAAAACATAATGTTTTTCGGCAGTGACGACCGTCGTATGGTGTAGCACAAGACAAGAGACACTGCTTTCGATCCAAAAAGTTCAATTTCAACCGTTAAGCATAGAGGTGGGTCAGTAATGGTTTGGCGGTGTGGCACCAACAGAGGTGGGAAAACTGGTATTTACTGATGGAATCCTTGACAAGAAGGTATTTATTGATATAACCAAGAAATATTTAAAGGAGAGTGCTGCTAAATTGGGACTGGGATAAAATTCCACCTTTCAACAAGATAATGACCCCAAAATCACAGCATATATAGTAAAGCATTGACCACAACAGTTTAAAACACCATCACAGTATTTCGACTTGAATGTTATCAAGAGTTTGTGGCCAATCTTCAAAAAGCTGTACAAAAGCACCACATCACCAGTAAAGAACATGTGAAACTCATATTGCAAGAAGAATGGGAGAAAATTTCTGCCGAATCAACAAAAGCCTTGTATATATTCATCGACAAGACAATTGGAGGCGGTCATTACAGCAAAAGGATAGGTCTCTAAATATTGAGTCTTCGATTTTTATTTTGTATGCAAGCAAACACTTGCACGTACTCTCAATTTTGTGAGGTTGTAGGGTTCGCGTGTTGCTCAGATGCAAATTTCTGGAAGCAGCGCTGTACATGCCAGCCAAAGTGAGTTCGGCGCAGGTGTTTGATCTATTTAAAGGGCACACGCTGAGTTGGCAAGAGCCCAAGACTTTAGTAGCGATACGGGAGAGAGCGAGGCAAGCTTGATGGAAGGTGATAGCGGTGTTTAACTGATAGAGCGTGTATTGGTATTTAGCCGAGGTGGCTGCACGACTTCGAGAATTAGCTCAGAGCCGAGGTGTACGTGTATTGTTAGTAATTGCCTACTCTGCCTGAGGGATTCATTGCGACCTTTAGTTTCTTAGTACCGCGGGTTGCGGTACTGTTGTGTATTATTTTGGAAGCCCCAAGTCTGTATATGTTAGTCTGCCTCTACGTAGAGAATAAAGAAGTTATTCAGAAGTAGCCCTCGTACTTTATAATGTGCCTGGACCGTTAGAGATATATAAAAAAGAAAGGAAGAACCACATAAGGTGAAGTTCCTTTATAAGTTGGTATTACTGTATAATTAAACTGTTTGCTTTTATTTACGAGGAATGATGAACATTAAATGTCTTCACGCGTCTATGCTAATAAAGTCTGACCGTTTTCACAATTTCATAATTTTTTTCCTCCATTCAAACATAACGTTTCCTGTCAAAAATAAGTGAACACTCGATTTTGGGAGTCGCTGTATACGTGATGCTTTTATATATGATGAATATTGAATCATGATGAACTTGCAAATAGGATGAATTGTAAAATTTATTTTGAATTGGAATTGGGTGTAAAACATTATTATTATTATTATTTTATATTGGAAAAACTATAATGCCGTACTGTGATACAAAGAATATATGAATGATGCGAGATCAAAAGACCTTCAACATTTGTGGTTATAACAAAAATGTTGAAATCCAGGTGCGCTAGATCAGGTCCATGAATCCATATATCCCCAGTAGGTCCATCACAAATGGCGAGGATCGGTAATAAAATCCTGCCTAGATAAGTTTAGGCAAGTTAGGATGTGACCAGGAGTGGCCTGCTCATTATTACACCTTTTACAAGTAGGAAAGGTTTTGTTTTGGAGATCAAATTTTAGGCACCTCAAGCGGGCACTTGCAAACCTAGAGATAGCTCTGTCAACCTTGAAGGAAAGAGCCCTACCAGGGCAGACACCAATGCGCCAGTCATGGACAGGGGGAGATCTCCAAGTACTCTGTATAAAAGATTTCCGTACAGAATATGCTTCCAGATAAGTAAGAGTCGAAGAAGTTGGTGAACGTTCAGCGGCACCCTCCTTTGCTAGGATGTCAGCCATTTCATTGCCAAATAGGTCCACATGAGAGGAGACCCCCTGTAAAGGAATATCATGGCTCATACAGAGACGATCCAGCTGGCGCTGGTCTCAGTCGCCCACTCTCGTCCAGTAGCTCAAATGCTGGATGGAACTGCGACTATCTGATAAAAATCTATAGATCGTTGAACTCGACATCAGTTCAAATAGATCTCAAACCCTCCTCTATGGTAAGTAATTTCGGCACGAAAACAGAACATGAGTCTGTATTTCTATATTTGATTTTAACTATATTATTCGGGTATTTGATGAATATTCCACTACCATCTCGACTCTGATCGTCCTTGTTACCATCCGTAAAAATTAGGAGAGCATCCTCTGGAATGTTGTTTATCAACTCAGTTGCCAATTGTCGTAGGTATTTGGGAATAGGAGACTTTTTATTGGCGTAGGATAAAAGTTCAGGGTGAAAAAAGACTCTAGGGAGACCCTTCAAGGGGTTGATGAAAGATCTGATGGAGTGGGGCTCTATATTGTCTGCCACAGTATTCGACGAGAAAGCACGCGAAAAAGGGACTTTCCTTTGAATGTTTCTCCAGTTTTGCAGGTCATCATCAGTTCTATTCTTTATACCATAACTGAGTAGTTTGTTAAAATATTTCACAAGGTTAAGAATTCTTCTCTTGCTTAGTGGTTGGAGGTCAGTCCCATATAAAACTACTTTGCTTGGGCAGCAGTTACGCAGGGCAGATAGAATGCGACCCGCGCACAATTCAACTCTCTGCAGTTCGTTTTCATTTAATATCTTTACAATATTCAGTTTTCAAGCTTTCAGCGCCACGTTCTGTACATGGGCGTCATTGCCCTGTTTTGATTACGGGACTCTCCCGAGCTCATTTCAGTGATTAAGTCCTTGTCTGTCCCGACTGTCATTGGCATATTGGAATAAATTGGTAGGTCTGTAATGTACTAATAAGATTGATTTAAAAAAATTCAATTCATTTTGTAATTTGGTTCTTCAATTTATTTTAACTTTTTCATTTTTATTCAACTGTAGTGTTCATATAGAGAACATCTATATATTTAAGTTGCTAAGCCGACTTTTTTGGGCAGTCCGTGAGAGAAAACTACTGCATCAATTTACTTCATTTTGGTCTTAAACGAAAGATTGTAATCTGTAGATTTGTCAAATTTGGTTTTCGTAACCTAAATTTCTATCAATTAGCGATAATTTACAGTTAAAAAAATGATTTTTGCGCATGCTCAGTGGCATGTTTAAATCTGGCTTTAGAAACTCACTGTTTCTGCGCATGCTCAGTGACATGTTTTAATGATAATTACGTTTATTCCGAGGAGTTTCTCTAGATCTCTCTGTTATTTTTATGATAATTATGTTTGTGCAACATAAGATTTAACCTCATGGAAATTGTTTATTTCGCGCTGCTTAATTAGCGATAATCTACAATTAAAAAAATTGCTTTCTGCGCATGCCCAGTGACATTTTTAAATCTGGCTTTAGATACTCACTAAGCACGAGGCCGCTTAAACAAATTAATTTGTTTCTGCGCATTCATTTTCAACATTTGGTAATGATGTGTTGAGTATAATTTGTGTATTACTAAATTTATTTTCTATCTAGCCGTCATGTTTTGAGGGGTACTGTAACGTCCAGGAAACGTGCCCGCGAGAAAAGTTGAGTTTTGCACGTTTCACCAATATTGTGTGATAATTATTATATTTTATCCCACATGCCGCCATTCATATAAATTACTATTTTTCAGTGTGACGTAATGTCATTTGCATGCTTGGTTTTCATTTTATTTTTTTGTTACGTTACAAGCACTGTGTGGCAACTTCGATACATTTTGCTGACTTTTTAGATATACGATATACTCGGTGAGAAAAGGTTGTAATAGTGCTTTGGTGTTCTTGTGAATTTGTTAAATTTAAATAAAAAAATGTTTGTTTAAAGTTTTGAATGTTCAATTTGAAAAGAATCTTGTGAAACCTAGTCAACACCCTCACTGCATGTGGAACCCAAAAAGGATATCGCCCCATTAACTTAGGCGGGTGAATTTTTACAATATCGACTATTCTATACTCGGAGATTGAAAGAAAACCGCTCGGAAAACCTGTGAATATCTGACTTTGCGTGCGTGGACTGTACTTGGTTTAACAGGTACCAACTAGTTCTAATTAAAGTATGGTATATGAATATTCTACTGCTAATGCCGAGTACTTTTGTTGTGTTGCGACGATAAAATAACGTCCAAATCTTTGCCATACAGCCTGGCTCACCTGTGTTCCATTCAAATAGACAAAATAAATGAAAGAATTCTCATTAGAAATAAACAAATCTTAATTAGGTTGAGTCATTTTTGTCCGTTTTGAACAAAGTTATTGGCATTATAATTATATCCAACTGTTCTCCATAATCCCTGTTTTATGAGTCCATAGAACCATTAAAATTGTTATAACAATTGCATTACAATTTAAAATTGTGTAACAGTTAAATGGTACAATTGTATCTCTCAACATTATACTAAAATGAATTAAAATTGCGTAGCAACTGTCTCGATGACTCATATTAAGTTTGGGTCAGATTCATGACGAGTAACGCATCCTAATAAAAAGGAAAAACCTGCACAGCCTCAAGTAGTTGTTCATTCGTTTCAACAAAATTCCTTTCAACAATTTCCCAATAAGTATCCAAACATCCAAAAAGCGTCGCAGTTGAACAAAAATTCCAAGCTGTTAACGTGTTCGATAAAAATCCTCCAGAAATGGCGCCTTCAGCGTTTCAAGACCAGAAGCGCGTTACCTGCTTAATCCATGGATGCAGATCATACGATGATTAGAGGCTGCTATTAACTACAGCTGCTCCATTCAAATCAATTCCCTTTTTATTATTTTCTTTCTGCGCCTATTACATTTAGTTAAAACCCTATTAGGGATAGCCCAGGCCTGATGACTCTTAATAAATGCTGCCATTTGAATAATGGCTGTGCCAGTTAGAGTATCGGTAGCATAAAAGTAATCTGCAACTGAAAAGAAACTTGAAGAGGTTCATTTTTCTATTACTGTGAAGGATTTTTTCTTCAAATTTTAACCCCTTATTTCAAGTATTTTAGAAATAATAAAAAATACGATCCACATAACACACTATCACTTATTTGTTGCATTTAAATATCACCATGAAAGATAACAAAAAAGTAGGTATCCCTCTATGGTGTTATAATTTGCATTGACTGAGATATGGAGTTAAGGCTGCTATGTACTAAGAAAAAAAATCGTATTCCCTTTTCCTCTTCTTGCAGACTCTTGTGGTGGGAGGAGTCCAGTCGACAGTTCGAGAATTCCACCACCCTTAGGATTGACATTTTGAGGGACTGTCATGGCTCTCTCTCTATAGGGAGGTTAAGCGCTGCCCCCAAATATTTAATTTAAAATATATTTTTGTCAACTATTTACAGGTACATAAATGCCGATAATCAAATAAAATTGATATTGTCAGATAGCCTGAACTTTTCTGCAAAGAGCTACAGGATTCCTTTTATAAATTTCGTCCACCGAAGGACTTTATGAGCGTTTAAAACAAACTATACCAGATTTTTCCCCGAATAATTTAAATTTTAAAATATTAATTGCATTTAAAAAAAAACGAAAAATGTACACAAATGTAAAATGTCGTTCTCTATGACAGAGTGCAATTCTTTTTTAAAAATTCTTTGAATCCAAATCGGCAATCCGTGGACAAATTTTCTCCATAGGTTAACATTGAGGTGAACGAATCCAATGGGGTTAGTACATAGCAGCCTTAACGTCGAGACACAAGAGTGGGCGTATGAAAGAGAAGAAAAAAAAAAAGTGTCCGTTTGGGATGTTGCAATCTGTGTTTACCGAGGTAATGAGCTGCGTATTTTTCAGTTTATGTATAGAAACAAGAAGCCAATAAGCTTTAAGGACTGATAAATCTTTACGAGCATTTAAACCCAATCTCATTTGACCAGTTCAGGTTTCTTTCTCAATAAGCAACTTTAGAAACATTACTTTTACACATGTTAAAAATTCAAATTATGTTATTTACGTTTATTTACGTGCAATCAAGCAATACAATATATTCGATAAAAATTAATTGAAATAGGGGACAACATACATTGCCTAGGTTAACACCCACTATATGGTGTCTGATACATATAGTTTAACTAATAATTCCATTACGGAAATTGGCCATTACATTTAATGTACGAGGAAGTGATAGAAAAATTGGATAGCGTGTGCTAATTAACAAATATCACCTTGAGATCGTATATCCTATTTCCTTGCTTTGTCTAAATACTAACAGGCTATTTATTACCGAACTTTTCCACCTGCGCAGAGAAATTACATTCCAAATTATTGGATGTGACTCGTGCAGCCCTTTGCGTATGCCCTCATCATGCGAGATATAAGGCACTAATAAAAGCGCATAAAAAATTGAAAAGTTTTGAGTGGGTCAAAGATCGACTATAAGCGATTCGTGTGTCAGTTCATACAAAAGAAGATGTATCGATCACCTCTATCAATATTTCGCAGACAAAGTTTTCTGGGATATGTTCGTCTTCTCGACCCATATATATCTGTAATGTATTCGAAGGTCACGATTACTTTTTTAAATATCTAAAATCTCTCTGGAAGTGTGACTACCAATGTTTAAATCTAATTGTAACATTTTCATATTTATGAGTTTATTCCTATACTCCACGATTACGTTAAAAAATCTTTCTAGATGTATGAACCTTGTAAGTCTAATTGCGTACTTAACATTTTCATATCAAGCAGTTCATTCCTATACTTATGGCGTTATGATCAGTAGATATTGCTTCACATGAATGCCTAACTTTAGCATATTGTTAGCGGGTATAAAAAGGAAGTAAATGATATCATGGCGCTTTTTGCCCGAATGTCTGTGTTACCCTCCCCTGTATTGTATGTCTTCGTTGTTTTCAGTAATTGTGTTCTTGTGATGCCATTGATTCGATTTTATCTTAACGCTTTGATGACGGGACACGTGAATCGCGGGCTTTCATTTTCCAGCTGCTGGCGACGTGAATGGACGGCATTTGGCACTTCATGGAATATCGTGTAAGAAACTGCAATTACAAGTTGTTGTTATTGTTGTTTCTAATGCACCCCCCCCCCTGGCCGGAATCGATTCCAGACCAGGTCCATATAGGTTATCGGGCAGAGGGATGCGGCTCCGGTTTTTTTTTTTTCAATGGTACCACAGGGGTCCGAGTCCGGCAATTACAAGTAAATAAAACATTGCAATGAAGAATTCTTGTTATATACAAGCATGTGATGAGTGCTTGCTTGTATTTTATACTTGAATAATAAGGAACCGTTTTTAGAGTATATTCAATTTAGAATGTTGTAAAATTTTATTAAAAAACTTACATTTTGTAATGAGAAGACAGTCAAAAATGAAAGATCAATTTCTTTCAAAATCTCTTTCAAATTTCTTTCAAAATCTTTTGAATTGAGCACGGAAATTTTGGCAGATGCTTTGTCAGATATACAAAGGTGATGATGAAAGTGGAACTAACATAAGTGACGATAGTGACAGTGATGATTTCTTTGCTTGTCGAAAGAAAAAAAACACTCATCCTTTACCGAGCGACTCAAATTTAAATACAAGAAAATACGAGGGAATTATCAAGAGAAGTGAACAGTTTGTGGTTCAAAAGCGACGTCTCCCACAACTGAGCTGTCACCTACTGGAAGGTAAAAAATGATATCCCATTCAGGAAACGTTCTCTACAAGCACGATCTTCACACTCAAACACGCGATTAAAGTCAGCACATCGTAACTTCTTCTTGCTTTGTCATTTTGTAAGACATCCTTGTTGTAAGTGTAGTTAGTCATTAAGTAGTGAGCTTGTCGTGAGACACATTATAGTAGTAACAATTTTTCTGCTTGAGACGCACTTATGGACAAACGCTTTGATAGTCGAATATGCTTTTAATTTTTTTCATGACTCTTAAAATGTCCGAATGCGTAAATGTCCCCAGAGGATTTTCTGGGATAAATACAATGTAAGAATAACGTAAAAATGCAAATAACGGAAGATGTACCAATTATTTCATGGCACGTCTGTGAAAGAGTCACGAATCGTTGCGTCTAATGGGCTATGTCCGACCACTTGTTATTAGTCATATTTTTAGCTATTTGTAATCATAGTATTCAGATTTTTTGTGATTTGCAGGGAATTAGAAATGATCTGCCAAGCTATACAAGCCAACTTTCATCGTACTATGATAGAGACAGTTGTTTGGTGATCCCTAGTTGCTCAGATACCCCTTTCCCTACGCCGATATAATTCCACAGGTATCCTTTCGGACCAAGAGATTTGACATGACCTCTACACTCGAATCTGCGCAGACGAAAGCTATTATCGAGTGAAACCGAAACCAAAGTTCTGGCGGTATTAAGTTTCTTCTCGACTAGCTAAGTCTGGCCATGTTTACGCCGCGATCCCAGATTTAGCTTCCTCCAGTATGCAAAAAGGTTTTTATCAGCTATTGTGGGATAGGTCTTGACGGCATTATATTTTTTAGAATCTCGAATATTTTATACTTTGTCTGTTTCTTCACCTTTTTTCTTTCTTATTTAGATTTTTCCTTGTTATCTGGCAAATTTTAAGGCTAATGCAGTGAAGATAAATCTGTCATTATTGATAATTTGTGGTGTCAATTTAAATTTTCTGGAATCACTTATGTTGCAAGGAAAGAGAGCTTCAGACAGAAACTGACTGGCAAACAGGAAAAAGGTCCACCTGATTTACGCCCCTCTTAAGTTACTATAATCCTGAATAAAACCTGTTGATCTGTCAAAAGTCAAGCGTGAAATGTCTACCAGTGTGATTAAATGTAGCCACTTTATGGGAGAAACACGAAATCCACTGAAAGGTAACGCGGAGGACAGGAGAGTGCTCATAAAGAAGAGATAAGAAAACCTAAAATCTGAAGTTTTCAGTAAATGGCTTCCCGAGTCTAATCTCACGATCAACTGTGCGTATCGGCACGTGGGACCGCCGCAGTCAAACTCAGTAGTTTGAATTTTCCCATTTTCGACTAAACCTTTCACAAACTACGTTGTTTCAGTTCCTTATCAGCCGCGTTTCCAGTAAAAGCACTCGAAATTTTGCGGCTCCACATTAATGTGGCCCTATCAACTCTTCATCACACCATTGAAATCGCCGAAAGGAATCGCATTGATAAAAAGTAATTCAGCCTGAAAATTACGCAAGATTAATTTACTATTTCGAACTATTTCATACGATTAATTTACGAGAGATGTTGAACTTATAAAGGCAATTTTTATTTTTCTTAATAATTTTCTTATTAAGAAAATTATTCTTAATAATTTTCTTATTAAGAATCCTATTTGCTACAGGGCCACCGAAACTTTTTCTTATAAAAATGGCATCCTATTTTCAGGTCCCCAGTGATTCATTTTTTAATAAAATTGTTGAATGTCAACCATAGACGTTTCCAATTCTGTTGCACAACGAATAAAGTTTTTAGTTGGAGAAGGAGTAAAACCCTCTAAAATTTTGGTGAGACTGTCTGCACGGTTCGGGGAAACATCCAAGACTCAAGTTTACGGATGGTGCAAAATTTTCCAAAACCACGAAAGGGAAGGCGCAACTGCGTATTCCGCTACCTCCATCGCTGTGAATGACACCGATACTGAAAATGTTGACTTTACATAACCTTCACTGGAAAGTGTTACCACAACCGCCTTATCGCCCAGATTCGTGGCCTTGGGATTTTTGTCTGTTTGGCCCCTTAAAAGAACACCTAAGTGGCAAGAAATTTAGGTTCAGTAATTTTGTTATGGAAGCTGTGAAATTGCGGCCAAAAATCTTCTATGAAGAGGGAATCGGGAAGCTAGTGGAAAGAGGGCAAAAATGGTGGCTTTAGCCCACGGGCGTTCCCTGAATGCCTATACCCCCAGGTTGTGGGGTTTTGATTTCTGCTTGTCCGAGGACAAGGCTGAGATTTGGGATCCCATAATAAAGAAGCCGACAAATTCGCGGTGTGGATGGCTGAATGCCGTGACACACAAAGTGCCTTCCGCGTTAGAAGCAACAAAATGGCAAAAGTGTATCGCGAAAGATGTCGAAAAATAAGGAGTAACGGGATCCTTTTGTGTTTCTTAACCCTCAAACCGGCCCATGAATTTGTTGCCACTATCAGGACTATCGGTCAAATTGACCCCCAAGCCTAAAAAGCTGTTATTTTTGTGTTATTACGATGGAACTGCATGTTGATATTGTGCACAGGGTTGTTGGATTTATATTAGTGATGAATAGTGAGGGAAAAATCATCTACACTTATTTATTAAATTTATTTTGATCTGGTATCTACATCATCAAATCGTAGGGATCTTAAAAGAATTGCACAATGTTTCTCAGACATAATTGCTCGAAAAATTAGCCTGCCAGTGATTGAGGTAGAGAAGACTGATGTCGAGGCTTCACAGGATACTTTAAAAATCGCCCAGAACACTGAAATCCCTATCAGGACCATCCCTATCAGGACCGGTAAGCATGTTATTGCTCAGTGGCAATAACAGGCCTACCGGTCATCTTGACCACCATACTTTTACAAAAACTGCGACTTACTGGCAAATGGCGAGCATCTGTGAAACCCTGATGTGCTCTCCCTGATGTCCAGGAACTGACTGAGGATGTCAAAGCCAGCCAAGCGTTCACGCCTCTCCCCACTCCTGCCCCACCCCTTAGTTCCACCGCTGCCGGTCATAATGACCGGTGGGCCGGTTTGAGGGTTAAAAATTCCAGTTATAAGCTGAACATTTCTGGTATATGAATTTTTATCAATGTCAGACGATGACTATCCGCCTAGTCACCACCGTTTGGGCATTTACTTAAATAGTGCATCTGTCCCGGACTGTTCATGCTCTCCTTCCTCTAATAATAATATCCTCTTAGTCAGGTCCTCGATTGTACCATAATTTTTCGAGATGAACTCTATTTTGTAATTCAACAAATTTGATCCATTATCTAACTCAATAGAAGCACCACCTCATTGCAGCAGTGCTAAAAAAATGTGTCGTGATAAAACCTCAACAAATTTTTTTAGCACTTGTTGCGTCTTGACGCTCCTAGGGGCCGAGCGCTCCCCCGCGCAATCACGTGATAGCCTCTGTTGCTATCCCCAGCAGTTGTAGCTCGCCGACCACAGGCGAAGGTTGTCGTTACACAGTATGGTCTGTGTTAAATAATTGTTCATCGCTGTATGGTCTGCGTTGGTCTTGCCATAGGGCAAAATACGAATTACTTGTTATGTTTGTTTGTGTTTGTGAATAAAACCCCTAAAAAGGCAATGCTATTTTGATTAGAAAATTTATAGATTTACGATCCTCAACCGACGGATCAGGACTGTTACAACAAAGTACTTAAAAATACATATAGAACAAACTCATACAACAAACTGCTCAAAATACGCTTTACAAAATAGAAAAATAACATTGATTTTTAAAAAAAGGCAGAGCACTATTAGAATTATGGGTAAATAAATAAAGACAAGAATACTATTAATTTTCTCGACATCCTTCCAGTAGCTTAGAAATCTGTTATTAACACGTTAGAAATCTGTGAACACGCCACCCTACCGTTAACAGTCATCCCCAAAAGATACCATCACACGTCAGTTTCACGTCACTTATTTAAAAACAAAATAAAAAAAAAGACTCGAGAATCCCCATTGCCTCCTTCCCCTCTAAAGTTCAGTCTGGGGCTCTCCACAAACAGATAACGTATGACAGCGGTTAGAGCGACAATTAACACGACGACAAATTGATGGCGCACGTGAAGCGAAAGTTGAGCAGCAATGAATGGGTCGAACTTATTCATGACAGTTCCTTCCCCTAGATGGGGCCCAGATCATGTGCGTGGGGAATAATAGGCTGGTTGTTTGGTTTGGTAGAGAAGGCTACGGTCGTATTTACCTCATGGGGGCTCATTAGATAGGACCGTTGAGCATATGTAACGTGACGTAATTATCCCGCGGAAAATTATCCAAGTTAACACCCTATTTGTGAATTATAACAGAGCTTTGAAAAAGAAAATGGCTAGGTATACAAGTGGCACAATAATACACTGGAAACCCAAATGACTCATAAAAAGGCGTATTAATTACCATCAATGGAACATTCACCTTTATTTCTCCTACAGATTTTAAACACTGCGCCATGCTTGCATCCTTTAATAATAATAATAATAATAATAATAATAATAATAGTATTAATAATAATAAATTCGCCGCACTCTCGTGAAAAATTGAAGGAGATTCAAATCGAGGAATTTCAGTATGCCATAGCTAGATCTGGATCGGACTTTAATATAACGAACGTTGTCCCCCATACTTTTCGTCTGTTTCTTACCCATATCATGGGGACTTCCTTGGACATTTAATTCCTTGTCTCGTGTTTCACTTTGAATATTCCCATTCTCGTTGTTAGTTTCCTCTAGCCTTTTATTCCCTAGCATATCAATTTGATCTTTCGCACCTCATCTAAATTCTCATTGGGACTTAATTCCCCATCCAAAATTTTGTCCAGTGATTTGTTGTTTTTAATATCTTTTCCCCCTGAGTCTTTATTTCCACTCAATCCCTGGGAGCCCATCACTTCCGGCAGTACATCTGTATTGTTATTGGAGCTCAATTCACTATTTCCCACCTTCCCCGAAACCTCATCAGTCTTAGTTTCGATTTCTCTGGGACTTAATTTACTATCTCCTCCCTTATCGTACATCTCCTCATCCTTCGTCTCATTTACCATTTCAAACTTATTATGGGGAATAATTATCTCCTCATCTGTGTGCCTTGTCCCTTCCAACATATTCGGGGAAATAATCCTCTCCTCCCCTGTATCCCTTACAATTTCGAACATATTAGGAGGAATAATCATCTCATCTAACACCTCATCTAAAGTTTTGCTCAAATGCCTTTGAGTACACGCCGCTCTTTCGAGGACTCCCTTACCTTGAGTAACTGCATACGTAACTTCTCTTTCCTGTCGGGTTTCGATTTTATTCTCGGATTGAATGATTTCGCCTCTATTAATTTCCTTTTCAAATTTATTTCCCATCTGATCTTCTCTATTTCTTAGATTTTGAACGCTTTTGGGGCACTGATATTTCAAATGGTCTTTACTATTACAGACAAAACATCTTTTATCCTCCTTTTTCAGGTCACTTTTAGACTATCTCTTATCTGTTTTAATTGATGGTTCAAGAATAACGCTTTTTTCATTCTTCACAAATCCTTCGAAATTATTATTAACCCTTCCAATACTTTCTCTGGCCCTTAAACTTGAAAGTCTTTTAGCTGCTCTTATCCTCAATTCTTCAATTTCTAAATCCTTCATTTTTAATTTTATTTCAAATTGCCTCTCTTCCCCCTGCCTTTGTCTACATATCTCCTGTTTTTCAATTTCCCTTTGTCTATCTCTCTCCAGCTTTTCAATTTCCCATTGTCTATCTCTCTCCCGTTTTTCCATTTTCCATTGTCTATTTCTGTCCTGTTTTTCAATTCGTTCTCTTTCCAATCTCTCATTTATTATAGCAGACAACCGTTCCTTAGCGGACTCTTCCTCATATTTCTCACTTCCTCATATTATTTCCCTAAGATCAGTGTATGTCTTGTTCTCAGAAGACGGGCAAATCCCTGTTAACTCTGTAGCTAACAAAATTAAATCAGCTTTCCACCATTTCCCTATGAATGCCATTTTTAGCTTCTAAATCACTTAACCACAAATGCAGCAAACGAGTACAAATTCACTTTTACCACTATAACAAATATAATACAACAACACCTATCTTGATCTAATTGCCTCAACAATTATGATAATTCTATTAATCCACAAATAAAAAATCAATTAATCCACAAATAAAACATTACGAGCACTTATACACTTTTCCCGTTAACACACTTATACAAAAAATAATACAATTTCACTCTTAAAATAATATTCCAATTATCAATAATTCAATAACTCAAAAAATTACTTCCATCATTATAATCATAATTCAACACTTCAATACTTTTAAAAATAACTCAATTCCTTCAACTAATTAATACCGCTATCTCATACACAGGGATAAAAGATAGAATCACTTACCCCTTTTTCTCCTCGATGAATAGTCGTCGCTCTAATCTTTCTCCGTTTGTTTCCTTGAAGCACTTTTAAAGACAGTTCACCAGAGAGTTTTTTAACGTTAATATATCGGTACACACCACTCCGATCTCTCAATTCTTCATCATTGATGTCGTACACACCACTCCTATCTCTCAATTCTTTGTCGTTGATGTCGTACACGCCACTCCGATCTCTTGAACTACTTATCATTGATGTCGTACACACCACTCCGATCTCTTGAACTACTTATCACTGATGTCGTAAACACCACTCCGATCTCTCAATTCTTTATCGTTGATGTCGTACACACCACTCCTATCTCTTAATTCTTTGTCGTTGATGTCGTACACACCACTCCTATCTCTCAATTCTTTATCGCTGATGTCGTACACACCACTCCGATCTCTTGAACTGCTTATCGTTGATGTCGTACACACCACTCCGATCTCTTGAATTCAACCTCTCTCGTGACCGCCTTTACTTCGTTGAGTATTGAACTTTCGTCATCTTTTCTGATGCCTTCCGTATCGTCCGGGTCCTCCAACGTTCTTTAGTCCGACTACGCCAAATGTTAACCTTGATCGTCGTGATCCGATGTATAAGCCACTCGTAATATTAATGTGGACACTAAATACATGTCTATTTACATCTTGTTTATTATAAAATCAACATCTAGACTAATATTAATACAGTTGGCTCTGTTTAACGACGCTCTACTTAACAACGATCTCTATTTAAAGACGATATTTCCCAGTCCCGGCCCCTCCGACATTATGGGAAATGTTATGTTTTCACAAATTCTGTTTAAGGGTGATCTCTACTTAAGGACGATTTTTCACAGTCCCTTGAAAGTCGTTAAACAGAGAGCCAACTGTATATATACACGTTTGTTCCGAAGAACCATCATACATCGATTCAAGGGCGCGGAGTTCCTAAATCAGTTCAATAGAGACCCTGTCTCTCTCTGTTCTCTCCGCTCGCCCGACGTCGTTTCGGCAAAGTCTAGTCTTAAAAAAAGCCCTGTCTAATCGTCTTTTCATCATTTATATCTTTTTTCTCGTTCTCGAATGTTCCAGTGTCTGATGCAATCCCTCCAGCCTTTTGTCACCTCGTCACCTTCAGGCCTGCGTTCCTTTTTGTCAGCCCGACAACCCGGGCCTTGCATTGTCTGTTTGTGGTCTTTTCCTAACGAAGGACCCTTTTTCCATTTACGGAAGTGGCCGCCGCATCATTATCTATTTAACATTCTGCAAGATTTCTTTAACAAAAAGTCACATCTGTACTGGATTTTCCAAAGTTAGCATTGAGTCTGTTTTCAGACTATGTGAGAGTTTCACAGAGATTTTATTCAATCCTATCGAACCCAGGAAAACGGAACATTTTGGTGTCAGTGGTGTAGGGATTGAATGCTTATTACAAGATCCATGGCTGATCAGACTATGACAGCTCAAGCTTTGGAAGATAAATTCCAACAGATTATTGCTGCGATGACGGCTATGCAAAACAACATTGCGACAGAGATAAAGAAAGAAGTACCTGCAGGTCAAGAAGAGATAAAGAAAGAAATATCGGCTGGTCAAGAAGAGATAAAGAAGGAAATATCGGCTGGTCGGGAAGAATTAAAGTGGGAAATTATAACTACCGTGAATGAAGAAGTGACAGAAATGGAAGACGAATTTGAAAAGAAATTCCAGAATGTGGAACACAAATTAAATATTTTTGAAGCAAATATTGGCGTTGCGAAAGAAAATTTAGAAGAAAAATTTGATAAAATTGACAACAAATTTGAAAATAGGGAGGAAAAATTTGGCGTTATAAAAGAAAATTTAGAAGAAAAATTTGATAAAATTGACAACAAATTTGGAAATTTGGAGGAAAAATTTGGCAACAAATTTGAAAATATGGAGGAAAAATTTGTTAAAATTGACAACAAATTTGAAACTATGGAGGAAAAATTTACCGATGTTTCATGAAATGTACAGAGTTTAGAACAAAAATTGTCAAATATTTATGTTACCGGAGATTCTAACTGTATATCTGTGACCTCCCGGCCACCCATTAAGCTGTCCACCTATGATGAAAAATCTTCTTCAAGTTTACAAAACTCAATTCTTGATTGTGGCGAACGCCAACGGATGGAACTCTGTAACAAAAGCGTGTCAATTGGCTGCATCTCTGCGAACTGAATCGGCGGATATTAATCGGCGGATTGAAAATTTTCAAAATCGATGGCTGCGTCATTCTGCTTCATGACAAAGCTCGACCTCACGTTGCGGCAAGAACAAAGACGCAACTGGACAATTTTCATTGGGAATTACTGGATCATCCACCATACAGCCCTGACTTAGCACCATCAGACTTTCATCTGTTTCCAAAACTTAAGGAATTTCTTGGTGGAAAGCGCTTGGAAAATGATGATATGTTGAAAGAAATTGCTACTCACTGGTTTAACGGTCAGGCGGCAGAGTTCTTTGATGATGGGATCCAAAAGCTGGTGACACGACTTTACAAATGTTTAAATGTTAATGGTGACTATGTTGAAAAGTGAAAAAAATGTTCATATTTTAGTTTGTGATGCAATTTACGTTCATAACTAAAGATTCTCTTACTCCATTACAAAACGATTCTTACTTAAAAAATGACCCTCGTATCATTAGCGCATTATGACTCTTTATTTTCCTTTCATGGTGCATATACATTGGTGCAGAGTTCTCTGCCTGTGCCTTGGAGAATCCAGTGATTTATGTTCACTCTGTACTCTGTACTATGCGTGGATCGCCTCCTCTGGCTGTCCATCAAAGAAAGGGCGGGGGGTCAGCGGGTCAAATGGTGTCGAGCGGGGTCGGGGGAGACACCAGATCAGAGAAACCTTGGGGGAGGGAATGGGGGTGGTTCTAAATACCGTGTCTAATGTTACCGTGACTAATGTGATGACAGGAGTCGGAGGTCTGCAGGCAGAGAACTCTGCACACAATCTATATGCGCTATCAGAAAAGTATTCGGTGAATGTTAGAAAACCTTCTTAAAGTAAACAACCGTAGGATTATATTCCCTTTTCACGAGTCCTGTCATTCTACTAGATAATTTAAACAAAAATACACAAATAACCAATTTTCCTCAAAACAGCCTCGTCCTCTCTAAAGGAGAAAAACATCGACGTAGAACGTATAAAAGAAGTGTCATCCCTTTCGTTCGAAAGAGAAAAAAGATCTAAAATCGAGACCAAATACTGTGTCACAATATGAAAACATATTCCATTGTGTGTTCAGTATTAAACGTTGACTAAGCTTATAAAAAGTGGCCCGCGGGGGGTACTATAACACGGACCCCCTCCCCTCCTCGAAAATCGAAGGAATATGGACTGCGACTGCCGACCCGCGGTGTCAAAAGCAAATTGAAGGGGGTTTGTAGCGCATTTAATGTTCCGAATCGGGGGAGAAGTCGGAGAGTGCTCCATTTTTCATACCGCCCCCTCCAGTTCGGTGAATTAGGCCGGGATGGAACAAATGCTTTTGCGGAACTGGGGCATTCGATAAAATTGTGCCACAGATACCTAAGGAACAGAGCGTGGAAAACATACTTTGAAGTTGGGACAGTTTAAAATGTATTGTATTCCTCATTTCGTTGACGACAAAATGATGTGCCCAACAGAACATTACCCAACGACAAGCGCTCAATATGCGCGCATTGGAACAGCAAGGAAGGAATTTTATGTGATCGTGACAGATTTCGGGATGGGAAAACG
>OU015491.1:234600983-234655983 GCA_907164885.2 Dolomedes plantarius | reverse complement strand
TCTAGATCTGATCCGATAGAACATATTTGGGACTATCTTGGCAGACACGTTGCTGCTTTAAGTCCTCCTCCATGGTCATTACATGAGCTGGAATAAGGTTTGCTCTGTGTATGGTCTTCGCTTCCTATTTCGGTGTCCGAAAACTTAATTCGCAGCATGGAAAGTCGATGCTCACAATACATTACAGCTAGGGGTGACATATTCCTTATTAGAAACCATTTTTTTATGTTTCCACGATAATTTGCACATAAAACTGTGATGTACTGTTCTCCAATAATGGAGTTTTCTGCGAAGAGTGCTTTTTTGCTGTAAATTATGTATATTGTGTAAATTTCTTCATCGCATTTAAAAAAGAACTGTTTTGTACACATTTTGTTCAAATTTCTTGTTTCTATGTTCATTCATTTTTAAATTAGAAATAAAAAACATGTTGTACCTTAAATTTGGAGGGCAGTATATATATATATATATATATATATATATATATTAATTAAAATCGTAGTTATTTAACTACGATTTATTGAATGTGCTTCTCAATCGTGTGGCTCATTTGACTTTATGCAGCTAGCAGTCAGTTGAATACATCTGTTCGAATATTATATGGATACTTTTAGATTAGCCATACTGTATTTTATAAGTATTTTTTTAACCGCCAATTTTAAAGTACACTTGTGACGTATCAGATATTGGCCTCCGCAAACTGTAAACTAGTTCATCGATTAGCTAGTTAATAAAGGTATCACAATGTTGGTCCTTCAATGCACCCCCGAACTTTAAAAATATCAAGGATTACCGCTTCGTACTAACAAGATGAAAGGTGGGTGGTTGGAAGATATACGGTGAACTTTAGCAACACCATCGCTAAACAGGGGTCATTGTGGAAAAATCTTAAGTTTTAACCATAAAGATAAGCTTCACGCTGATTATAACTGGAGTTCTTTTAATTTCAGTCATCGAGATCTCTGAATTTTTGTTTGAATTTTATACCCAATCAGCAATCAGTAATTCCTCAGTAACAGTGTAGAGCAGCTGTTCTCGAGCTGGGGTACTCAGGTGTACGCGAAAAATTTGTTTTTTAGAACCAGCTTCTTGTAACGAGAAAACGTTATAAAAGAAATTGAGACTATACATGTCAAATTTTGAATCTCACTTCAAAAAGTAAGAGCATTGAAACAAACTGAAAGATCTCATTGACAACAGTTTGAATGTGTTTGTTAAATTTTTATCCCGCTGGTAAGTATTTTAAGCATATTTATAGGTCGCTTCTGTTTAAGTTTCCTTTTCCTTTTCAATTGCAATACTATGTATGTGCAATTTGATTGGAAACGAAGTTGTTTTATGTTAGAATTTAAAGTAAATATAACAAATAAATTGAATAGGCATTAGTGCAACTGTTGCAGTGTAATTACACTGTTAAAGAGATACGAGTTTACTAGTTTTAAGTAGAATACTTATTGAATCTATACTATGTTAAATTTTTGTGCTGCTACAGTTTACGTGCCGTTATGCACTTTTATGTAATTGCGACATCGGGCATATGTTAAGTAGCAATGTATATAGTTAGATTTGTACAGGAATAGTGATTATTGGAATTTGATTCAAAATGTTAAAGTAAAAAGCTTGTAAAATACTTGTCACAGTAATATATTGTTTTGGCTAGACATAGTGGTACTAGTATGGTGTTTATACAAATTGTTCTTAAAAGAAAAAATGTGTTAAAGAAAACCTGTAAAATAGCTGTTTAAGTAATATAGTGCTTATATAATACGTTCTAATATTGATAAGGAAATGTGAAATATAGGTTAATGCAAAGTGCATAATATGAAAGTAAAGTGGTTTATACTTAAAATAAAGTGTAAATATTATTATATATTTAATAGCCCTTGTCTCTGTATAACACTTCCGGGCTGTACTCATCTTTCAATCGAAGCCCTCAGTAAACAAAATGCCGGTTAGGCTTAATTTCAATTTCAGATGTGGATCAGAATTTTTTCTTACCTAAAAACTAATATCTTCTCCATCAAATCACGTTTGTTCAGCCTATTTTTCTACAAAACATTCAGAACTAAAAAAAATTGGATGTTTTTAGCTGTATATTTAACAGTTTTTAAAAATCTGTTTACTTTTGCGATGAATTCTGAAAGTAAACAAACTTGAATTTGAATGAATCAAGTAGCTCAAGTATTCATATCGCGTAGTAAGCTGTAAAAAACTGGATGGCAGTCTACTACTCCAATCGCATGAAAATCTAAATAAATAAAAAATAATGAAAGGGTTTGCTTTTACAAGGTGTGGATTAAATGCAATATTGTTAGATAATTCGGGATATTTTTTAACTTTCATATACTTTTTCCATTATGACGTCATTATTAGTATTATGACGTCAAAATGACGGGTTACCTTCTAGTGTGAAATAATAGTTATGGGGGCGGATTTAATTGCGAACGGATAAGAGGTTTTGACTCGATTAAACTATTAGTCTCAGGCGGAGTGTACTTGGCTTTATGCGATGGCTGGTAGCACTGTTTCGAAAAAAATTTGCTGTGTGGACTCTTGAGTCCAGGTCAGCGTATTTCTATTTGAATTTTCCTTTTCAAGCTATTTTTCTCTTATGTGACCCACTCTGAATTGCACTATCTCTGTGGCTCCAGGGGTACAAACGCTGGTGTAGAGCGCTAGAGCTGAAAGACAGCGTGAAGGAGATCGTGCGACTCGACTCGGAGTTAGGGGGAGAGCCTTCTCCAGCCAGTGATCAATATCAGTGACTCCACTTCACCCCGCATCATCATTTATCCTTTTAAACGGTGCTCTCGAGTTACCACAACACGGGGATAAGTGACCGTTTAATACGTCGGACGTCGTTGTAATGGGGCGGCCCCGAAACGGCGGCCCCCGGGTTCGGAGACGCACTGCGCCCGAAACGTCTTCTTCCGAATGGGCCCATAATTTATAGGGGCGTGGTGGAGGGGAAGAGGGGCACACTAGATTTCGTGAAGGGCCCCGGGCCCACTCTGTCATCGAGGTACGATTGCAGTTGCAAATTGGAGGGGCGGGAACGAGAAGTAATCGGTGGGCGCGGTTTTTGACATCTTACAGCGATGCCTTCCACCTGTTTGCTTTCTTTCTTTCTTAAAGTTTATTACTGTTTTTATATACTTTTAGATTCCACAGAGTTGGCGGGGGGGGGGGGGGAGACTAAGGTCGCATCTGAGTGGTTTCTATGAATGTGAGGAGGAAAAAAAAATGATAGCCGGATCATGACTGTGAAATTATAAAGAGAGAGAAAGGAATTAAATGAGTGGTATAAAAAATTGTAAGGAATATGTTCGTTCGAATGGAAGAGAGATGTGGTTAGCGCAAATGATTAATCGTCTTCGGAATCCAAGAATCCGAGACAGCTTTCGAGACTAAAATCCAATAGCTGAGTGCGTGAGAATGGGGTCTTGAACAGAAGGCTATATAAAATATGGGTCTCGCGTGACCCCTAACAGCTCAATTTTATATCCAATCCCATTATGCCGGACAGCGATATTCGTTAAACAATAGTTTTTAGTTGTTTTTGAACGAATAGAATGCGAAAATAATAGTGACATTCAGATGGAAGACTGGGGAGACAACATATTCATTTAACCCGATTTCGAAGTACAAGTCAAGTTTGTCCTAGGAATAGGTAGCTTGGAGAAGTTCAATGAAACCTGCTTAATCCATAAAAACAAATGGAACTGAAAATGGAATGGGGCCAATGGAATGCGTTCGATTTCAGAGACAGGACCCTAGACGCTTGGGAAAACTCTAAGCCACTCCTGAGTAGAGACAAAAGTGTATCTAACTCACGAAAAGGGGTATTTTTTCTGTCTAAAACTTTTACGATGACGGGCGTAACAAACTGAAACCCTATTCAATGGTGGGGTTTCCTGAATGGAATATTTTTAATATAGGCGGTCTTGAAGTTAGAGAACCAAACACAATTTTCAAACGGAGGTCTGGCCTGATAGCCACTAGTCATTAGATTTCCTTCATCTTTTAGTATCCAGGAATTCCTCCAAGCATACGAAAGAGTTTCTTTTTAAACTTTCTGCATTTGCTTTGGTTCGTTTTGTGAGTAATTGCAATTACTTAATCTATATCGTTCTACCTGAAAATAGTTATTAGAGTTGGGATGCTAAAGATATCGTTTGAAACACGAGGGCTCAAGAGACCAGGGCCTATAGCTAAAATCAGATTCGAAAGGGCTACAGACACTGATCAACTCCTTTGTTATTCAGTTGAAATCAAAGAGAATTGTTGAAATACGATTTTCAACAAATAAAGGTTTCGCTTTAAGTTTCTTTATTTTGTTAAAATTGTTTCTTTTTTTCTGGTGGTATAGGCTCTCGCGTCTGTTGGAAGCAACAAAGGAAAAAAGGAACCTTACTGTTTTCAGGGTGAATAAAACCATTTTATATTATTATTACCATCATCATCATCACTATCATTGTCGCTGTTGCTTTTGTTACATTGCTGAATCATACGTAAGACGGGAAATGGTACATTATCTAATCAAACATTATCTAATGTTTCACTGCCAAAGACATGCAGCCACTTAGAGCATCATTTCAGGTTCAGTTTTTTACGCCCGCAATAAGCAGTGGATTGGAAAAGGTTTCTTCTTTTAATATTTTGCATTTTATGTGGCCCAGTATAAGCCCTAAAGATATTACTTGTGATATATCTTCGGGTATTCTGTGCTTTTGTTTCATTTGCTCATATAATGGCTACTGAAATTTATATATGAGTAAATGTAACAATTTTTCCGATATGTTCAGCTACGGAGTTAAACCAAACGGCTAATTAATTAATATATATATATATATATATATATATATATATATATATATATATATATATATATATATATACACTGAAGTGCCACTGAATTAGGGATACCTAACTAGTAACGAATTGGGCCTCCTCTGGCCTTGATAACGGCTGCCACATGACGAGGCATAGATTCAACAAGTTTCTGGAAACGTTCCACGGGAACGGCTTGCCAAATATTGGCTAAAGCTGTCCATAATTCAGTAAGGTTCTTTGGTGCTGTGTGATGGCCTTTCACGCCTTGTTCCAAAACATCCCAAAGATGTTCAATAGGATTTAAGTCTGGGCTTCTAGGTGGCCAATTCATGACAGAGAAATCAGAGGATTGCTCATACAACCAGCCAGTAGCCAACCGGGACTTGTGAGAGGTACAGTTGTCTTGCTGGAAAACTCCATTATTGTGCGGATAACAGAACAGCATAAACGGATGGAGGTGATCACCCAGCAACTCTACGTACCGAATTGCATTGAGGGAGGTTGGTACACGCACCAAAGATCCCAAACTGTGCCACGAAAAAACACCCCAGACCATGATTAAGCCACCATGCCCTTGTACAGTTCCAGCCAGGCATGCGGGATCCACGGCTTCATGAGCCTGACGCCATATTCTCAGCCTCCCGTCGGCGTTAAGTAGTCGGAATCGAGACTCATCACTCCATGCTACTTGTTTCCAGTCCTCTACACTCCAGTCTCTGTTCTCTCTTGCCCAGGCAAGACGTGCAGCCCGATGACGAGTATAAAGCAATGGTACTCTCGTAGGTCGACGGCTCCAAAAACCCATACGGTGAAGCGAGCGTTGCACAGTCCGTTTACTGACTGTACGACTGGCACCGTCATTAAACTGGGTGATAATTTGAGCTAATGTTTGGCTTCGCTGGCTACGTACAATACGCCTGAGCCGTCTCTCACCACGCACTGTCAAGGCTAATTGTCCTTTGCAGTTTGCCCGATTGCTAGTTTTTTTTCCACCATCCATGTATTCTTGGTATACTCTTGACACTGTCGACCTTGAAAATCCTAGCTGTCTGACGATTTCGGAAATTGAATGGCCCATGCGTCGCGCACCTACGATTTGTCCGCGATCGAAGGCGTCTAAATCAGGCAGTTTACCCATACTGGCAATTCCAACAACTAATTCAGAATAACAACAGTACGCGCTATATATGTAGTTACCACAGCGCCCTCACTTGCGCATACATGATGCGCAGCGCTACACAATTTGCATAGGCTTTGCTATCCCTAATTCAGTGGCACTTCAGTGTATATATATATATATATATATATATATATATATATATATATACAGTGCGTCAAATAAGTTTTAAGACTCGTCTCAGAGCGCAGGTTGTAATGGTGCTGTGAGTGTAAATTTGCATGTGTCATAACGTCCATCGTCTACTGGTACACTGTCAACAAGTTGAGCGCATTTCGTTAAGTGGTTGAGAGAAGGCGAGCATTTATCGCAGAAGTGATTTTTTTTCATGTTGATTTTTTAAGATGGAGCAGTAATTAAATTTAACGCAAAACTTGGTAAAAGTGCTTCTGAAACATACTAACTCATGAAACAAGTTTACGGTGACTGTTATTTAAGTATATCAAATGTTTTTGTGTGGCACAAACGTTTTTTTGGACGGAAGAGATACGGTAGAAGATGATCAGCGTAGTGGAACACCAATTTCATCTAGGACACCTGAAGTTATTGAAAAAGTACGAAATTTCGTAACAAACGATGGCTGTGCATGACTGAGAATGATGGAAGACTCTTTAAACATCAACAAAGAACCAATTAGAACCATCCTTCATGAAGATTTGGGCAAAACAAAAGTGTGTGCTAAATTTGTTCCACACACTTTAACCCCTGAAAAAAAAGCAATGAGAAGTGTACATTGCAGAGACATCGTTTTAGCCGCTGAAAATTATCCAAACTTCTTGAAGTCCATTGTTACAGGTGATGAAACCTGGTGTTTCCAATATGATCCTGAAACAAAGCGACAAAGTGCGATTTGGAAGTCACCAAATTCAACGGAAGCCAAAAAAGCAAGAAAATTTCCATCCAAAATCAAAACAATGTCATTACATTCTTCGATATTAAAGGTATTATCCACAAAGAATTTGTTCCAACTGGACAAACAATTACAGGTCAATACTACTTAGCTGTTTTAAAGCGTTTGATGGCCAGAATTCGTCGCATTTGTCCAGACTACAGAAGGACTGAAAGCAGTTGGTGTTTGCTACACGACAATGCACCCAGTCACACCTCCCTTATTGTTCGTCGACTTTTGGCAAAAAATAATGTCTGCGTGTTGAACCATCCGCCGTATTCACCTGATTTAGCACCCTGTGACTACTCCTTATTCCCAAAACTTAAAATGAAGTTAAAAGGGTGTTATTTTGAGGATATTTCGACCATACAAGAAGCATCGACGCGTGCTTTGGAGGCCATTCCACAAAGTGATTTACAACAGGCGTTTGATTCATTAATAAATCGCTGTAAAAACTGCATTGAAGCCACAGGGTCCTATTTTGAATAAAAAACCAAAACAGGTATTAATTTCTTGTTTCCATTTCTTTTTACAGACCCAGTCTTAAAACTTATTTGACGCACTGTGTATATATATACACAATGAAACTTCTCTAGCCGGCCACTTCTTTTCGGTACTATTATTGACCGGCGTAAAGAAATCTACCCTTATTGGACGGCAACCCCTCAAAACGACCACTTTTACTGGCCACCATTACTGGCCATCATATAGAAGTTTCACTATATATATATATGTGTGTGTGTGTGTGTGGTGTGTGCGCGCGCGCGCGTGCGCCAGCCTTACGCAGTAAGAATAACTGATTGTCTTTTTTCCAAGTAGGGCCGGAAATCCGCTGCTAAAAAAATTGAGGGCTATGCGGAGCCTTTAGCTGCATTCAGTCAACTCCCATTCCAAACTATCTTCCTCGGTTGAGTCAAAAACAACCTTTAAGCAATCAAGCCATTCCCACCGAAACGTTTGATTTAAACGGATACTGGCCGTGGGGGTAATTCGATCAGAGCAATCGAAAAGCCATCGATTTTCCTGCCAAATAACTAATCATCATCTCCCGTTTTTCTCGAGTCGAAATAAACCCCTCAATTATACGGCAACTCCCCTCCTCCCAGGTGTGGGCAATCCTGTCGAAGGGTTGATCTCGGGGAAGGTTCGAATATTCGAACACTGTCGGAGAAAAAGTACACGTTTGCGAAGTGTCCGGCGCGATTAATAATGCCCCCGTTTTGTGGAAGTGTTTTGGTCTGGTTTGGATAAATTCAGCAGTGTAATTGCACCAATTGGCCGCTGATTTATGTTGGCGTCCGAATGAAAGTGCTTACATTAAACTTGGGAGCCTGATTTGTTCAGACACGGAGGATCCCCCCCTCCCCTAACCAAATGGCGTTACATGACCATGGTTTGGGGGATAAATAATTGTTCTATAGAGTTTGTAACATTTTAGGCTTTTAGAGAATAACACATTCAGAGTTTTTCTTTAAAAGAGAATCCTTAAACGGATTTTTAGAAAAGAGATTTGCATGAGGGGAATGTATCCTCATACCTCTAACTTTAGGGCCCTCATTGTCCATTTTTTTTTTTGATTGGCTATGCGTATTTTACTTCGAGAAAAGACAATCATTAATTCTTACTGTGTTTGGTATCTAGTTTATGTTATGTAATATGACGATGTTGTGATGTAATATAAACTCAGGTTTAAACATTTCATTTATGGAAAGTGTTCCCGCTTAAGCTTAACGCGTATGACTATCATTGCTGACAAGCATGGCTTCTTGCATGTTGCACCAAATTGCAGAACATGAACTAACTTTTAACTGATTCTTATTTATGTCGTAGAGGTAATGTTGTTCTTAGGCTTTCTAGAAGAATGAAGATATCACCTGGAATGCAGGTTGTCACGGACAAAATATTTTCAAATAGTCTACTGAGAGAGATGTCTCTAAAGTATATTCTGGAAATAAGTACACGGAGAGAGACTTAACAACGTACTGAATACTAACCCTTTATTTTATAAAATCCTGCTAAAAAGTTCTGCAAGAAGAATATACCTGCAGGGCATGTATCATTATTAATAAAAATGACGGCCACTTGCGTACTTTCACTTGCTACAAAGTCCAATCCTTTTGAAACACCTTTTTTAAATCCTGCCTTTGCTTCTTCAACGTAGTATCTATCTGGTAGATCAATACAGTATCAAAAAAGTGAACCCATGATCCTGCAGCATTACAACTTCATAACGGCCAGGACAACTGCCGAGATGGGTTCTGTCCATACCGCAGAGCCCACACAAAGGGTAAGTTGGGCAATCTTCCAGGCCGATTCGGTTCAGAAGATTTTGAAAGTAGTCTCGGCCAGTAAGAACACGAAAACATGCGACACCGATGGCTACTGTGGTAAGTGGGGTGTTCATAAGGTGCTCCACTGTTTTTTGAATAATTCTTGGTTAATATTAAGCCCACATAGTTTGGTTTTTCTCTTAATTCTTCTTCTTTTTGGCAATCAATGTGCGGGGGAAGATATGAGCGTGGCTTAGCAAAGTCATCCACCAAGTCATTAGCGCCCTTTATATGTAAGTTCCTTGCCGCGTGAAACCACGATCCCGCGCGATTGAGACCACGTATGAAGGTGTCGGAGAGAAAGGGAAAGTTGCTTTGGAGCGTACTGCAAGTTTTCCCGCACGCAATCCCGTACGCTCCAAGCACTCCAAGAGCGTACGTATAAAGGGCACTATTAGCGCCCTTTACACGTACGCTCTTTTGCGAGTGCTTGGAGCGTGCGCGCAATCCCGTATGCTCCAAGCACTCGTGAAAGAACGTACGAGTAAAGGGCACTATTGCCATCAATATCACTGTTGCAATATCCACTTTAGTTTGGCACGCTGATCACTACGGATAGCAGAATGTCCTAGAGCTACTAATTTCCTCAACTATTAGACGCAACATCCCTTTCATTACAAAAGAAAACAAAACAAGCAGTTAGCAAGCAGTCTCGGGAAGGAAGACTTTTTGCATCCAGATTTAGCAAATTATAAGAAAAAAACATTAGAATCGCAAGAAAAGATGTACAAAACGCATGAGAAGTGAACAAAATTATGGAGGTTTTTTTCCGGGCACTTACTTTCCATCAACTGCTGGCAGTTCAACTGCACGCAAAGCTGCACACGAAGATATAACAGATGCAATCGCATTTTGTCAAGTCAACGAAAATGTATGCTGAATTTTAATATGGCCCCGGAAGTAAAATGGTCACGTTGCCACTCAATTCCGAATTTACGCGGAAGATACCATGTGGCTATTAAATTGATAGATTCATTAAAATTCCTATAAAATAATGTCAATTTCTCTATGTCAATCAAAAGCATAAACGTTTCGTTATTTATAATGTTGTATATAAATAGCTTTCTTAGTTAAACTAGCCCCATGAGTTTTTTTCTCTTCGTTCTACGCTAACGATAATGGAAACAAAATTTTCCATATAAGAAATTGATTCCCTATTTACTCCCTTTAAAAGTTGATCGTCATCACTTATGGATCTCATTTTTCCTCTTTCACTAGTATTTTTTAGCGTATATATATATATATATGAAATGTCCGGATGTATATCTCATGAAATAGTAGCTTACATCGTGGCCGGAAAATAATAAAATCAGCTTCAGGAACAAACTATTAAACAGTAAAGCAATTTATTAAACAGTAAAGCAACACATCTTACTCGCTTCGAGCCAGTCCAGCGTCTACCGCAAAGAGCGCCAAAATAGAATTAGGTCAGAGAGGTTGCCAGAATTGGCGGAGGAAGTTAGTATGTGGGAAGGCGAAGCGTTTACGCCAAAACAAGAAGGAGGGGTTACCAGGACAGAGATGAAGCACAGAATGGGCGATTATAGGTAGTTAGTAATATTATCACACACACACACATATATATATATATATATATATATATATATATATACACCAGGTGGTCATAATTAAACTTGGCCTATTCAGAGCCCTCTGTAGCTGTAACTAAAAGACGGATTGAGCTGAAATTTTACAGATAGATAGTTCAAAGGATACGCTGAAAGATTTTTAAAAAAAGGTTGAAAAAATGTCCGTTAGTAAGCGCATTAAAGCCAAAATGCTTGAAAAGTCATACAATAAATAACTGTGCACAGTAAAAAAGTCATTTAAAACTTTTATTTTTACATTCTCAAGCATTATGATGTTTAAAACTGTTATTTTTACATTTTGAAGCATTATGACGGTACAAAGGTTGATAAATGTGGCACTGCAAGTGAAGAAGAAAACAATCTGATTTGCAAAAGCTTACGAATTCAAAGTGAATTCTGAGTATAAAAAAGGATGAGATCGAGTGAGTATCATTCTTTCAGTTACGATGGCAATTAAATTGCTAGAACGTGCGTTAGTCGTAAAACGTTTTTATTAAAATCAGGGGAATGCTGTTGCAGCTCTTCGCGAATTTCGACGTCAAAAGAAATTGCATCGGGGTCCAATATCTCCAGAAGGTGTGAGAAACATGATATCTCGATTTAAAAACACTGGGTGTTTAAGCGTTCAACGTGGCAGAGGGCGAAAGCCTGTCAGCGAAGATGTCGTTTCAGAAGTAGCAACGGCCGTTGTCGAGCAGTCACTGACAAATGATCATGGAGTCAGCCGTGCACGGGCAGTGTCACGACAATTAGACGTACCGTATAGCACAGTGCAGAAGTTCCTGAGATAAATGGTGAAATTTTTTCCGTATAAGATCAGCCACAACCAGCAACTGCTTCTTACCGACAATGACCGTCGCTTATCTTTTGCCCTGACTTTTCTTGCCCGAATAGAAGTCGATGACTCCTGGCCGTGGAAAATTCTCAGGAGTGACGAGGCTAATTTTTAACTGAATGGAACAGTGATTATTCAGAATTGTCGAATTTGGGCCTTGGAAAATCCATGTGCCTTCTACACAATTCCGCCTAAAGTTACTGTCTGGTGTGGATTCACTTCCCGATTTATCCTTGGACCATTCTTTTTCGAAGAACTTAAAGATAATGGCCCTGTCACATGTTCTGTAACAGCCCTCAGATATCGTGACAAGCTCGGCAGTTTCGTTTTACCTCAACTCCAGCAGTGACAATGCCTTGAGTCTAGTACTTTTATGTAGGATGGTGCCCCTCCACATAATGGACTCTGTGTGAAGAGGTTTTTGCGACAATATTTTACGGATGACAAGCCGAATGTTTCTTACTACTGGCTGGCCCATTGTCCCGATCTCACTTCGTGTGATATTTAGTTATGGGGCCATTTAAAGAACGTTGTTTGTAGGGGGAATGTTACAACTTTGACTGACCTGAAGGACCGCATACCATTGTATGTTCGATAGATTACTAGCGAGCCGCTGCGGTCCGCTGTTGAACACGCTGTTCAACGCCTGCGCATTTTACCTTCTAATGAGGGAGCCCACATTGAACAATTTTCTTTACATCGCTAGACAGTCTGTAACAAATAAATTATGCATGAATTGGAATTTGTAGCTTGTTTAAATTATTTTCATGTAATGCGAGCCCCAGCGGACATTTTTTAAACTTTTTTTCTTGGCGGAATCTTTCAGCACATCCTTTGGATTTGCTATCTGCAAAATTTCAACTCAATCAGCCTTTTAGTTACAGCTACAGAGGGCTCTGAATAGTCCAAGTTTAATTATGATCACCTGGTGTATATATATATATATATATATATATATATATATATATATATATATATATATATATATATATATATATATAATGTGCGTGTTATGGGTGATTTCATAAAGCTGTACCAACTTCTATAATAGTTCATATTTTGATTGCTACACGCGTTGAAATTTCACTGTTTTGGGTATCCTGATGAAGCTGAAACCACAAAGTATTCAGTGCAAGAAATCAGAAGATGGACTCCAATCCCCACTCAGCCTTCGAAGTGGCGTATGAGAGAGAGAGAGAGAGAAAGTATGTGTGTGGGTGGGGTGACAGAGAAAGAGTCTATGACAATACCCCGCTATTATAGAACATCTGGTAGTTTAGGTTCTGTTTTAAAGAAAAACCTCCTAAAATTGTTTGTGACTGGTAATCTCTATATATTATTTCTAAAAGATTTTTTAAATTTGCTTTATACCTTTTTCTTTCTTTATATTTAACCAAAATCGATAAATGAGATACCATTTCAAAGATTAAGGGCCTGTTCACATAGGAGTCCGTTGCGTTGCGTTAAGGAAAAGATGACGTTGAGACGAAAATAAACCAATCATAGGCGTTAAAAATTTCATTGCTAATCGTTTGGAAGCATATGATTGGTTTACTTTCATCTCAACGTAATCTTTTCCTTAACGCGACGCAACGGACTCCTATGTGAACAGGCCCTTTGATCTCCGCTTAGGGCGAATTATTATTTAGAATAGCACTTTTATTTATCTTATCATTATCAATCGCACTGAACTTTTAAATTTAAAAACAGTTTGCTTTTATTATCATTTTGTTATTTCATTAATGAGTTTCTTTATTGGTTGTACCTTATTCTTCTTGCATGGAAAAACCATATATATATTTTTTTTTCTAGAAGGTGATTTTTTGTGACGACCCCTTTCTCTCCCTTCATATTTAACCGAAATCGATAAATGAGGTACCATTTTAAAGATTAAGCTCTCCATTTCTGTCGAATTGTTCATTCAGAATGATACATTGTATTGCTTGTTTAAAAATCGAAGGGAAAAATTCACTTTTAGCCTAATAGTTCTTTCCCCGGATGCGTCGAAACGGCACTGCCAAATAGTGTGCACAAAGAAGTTTTGTAATGTAGACATCCCATTTTCCACGAGTTTGTGTCCTATTTAACTTTTAATATTGTCTGCGAAGGTGTGTTGACGTGGACATATCTCACGTTACCCCTGTTTTGTCTTATGCTTCACCTCCAATAGTGTGGCCAAAGGCGTTTTGTAATTGGTTTCGTATTATACTCACGCGCCATTGTTGTTTAACAAATAGACAATGGCTACAAATGAACCGGTTCTTCTTTCATCCTACTACAAATCACCTACCTCGCTTGTAATTTATCGCATGAAAAAGGGTCGCCCTGGCCATCTAGTTCATACCAATATTTCTGAAAAAAAAAGTTTGTTTCTCAATTTTCGAGCTAGAAAAATAAAATTGGGTTGGCGATATAGGAAGAGAGGCTCAAGTTTGGATCCAATAACTTAGGGGAAAGACAGCACTCGTCGCCAACATTTGGTAAATACAAGAATGTAGTATGAAGAGCTTTCTATTTATTGGACGATGCCCAACTACCCCCGTGGGGCGATGGAGGGACGATTCGTGGAGGGATCTATATATATATATATATAACGCATAGGTATGCGGCACAAAAATCGACGCTATTTCTACACTCCGAATGGCAACGGCTGCAACTACCGGATGTAAACATTAGCGGCCGTCCGCAATTTGCAACCGCATGTGTGTAGTAGCTCGACGATAGCACGTAATTTGGTACAATTTAATTGCTGTATTTTACTCGTGTATAATTTTAATTTATTTATTCGATATGATTAAGTGGAGATATCTAAATTGTGAACATTAGTACATATGGAGAGTGATGTAATCCACACTACATTTTAGTACTTGCTGAATTTGTACTCCATGTTTAAGTGAAAATTTTCCCCAATAATTTCTTATTTCATGCAATGATAAAGTGTAGATATCTTAATTTTGAAAATTAGTATATACAGAGAAGGATGTCATTCTTAAAATCATTGGTGTTGGCTTTCTCAGTCTTATCTTTAACTCTGTTCTGAAGTAATGGAAATTCACATTTTTATAATCATGATGTTTTGGAATCAGCCTTATAATGAATTTAGCAATGATTATAAATTTTTTGGCTGAGCTTCCACTACCCCTTAACAACGAATGACAGGTAATGGTAACATTCCTTACATACGTTTCTTTCAGTTGAGTTGTTTTGCAAAAGAAAATATAAAACTAAAAGCGACCATGCTGATCGCGCAGTGGCTAGTTTTCTCGAAAACTGCCACTCATTAAAAACTGAAATGTTGCTTTCAATTGAATGTAGATTTGCAGAAGATTAGTATTCTAACTTTTCTCATTCAGATGTACCCTTAAGGCGCGACACATGTGACGCGAAAGAAGGCATTATAAATATAACAGTTTTCGATGCCAAAACAAAATTGATTTAGGTAAAATGATTTAGGTAAAATAAGGAACGGAATAAGTAGTAGTGGGACCACAATTAATAACCATGTGATCAATAACTATTAATTACAAGATAAAAAGAACTTTCTATATACACAGTTTTTAAATTTTCTGTTGAATCATATAAACGTGACAATTCTATGTATTAATAAATACTTTTTTAAAATCTTTTTGGGGAATTATCCCATCCACTTGAAAGAAAATGAAGTTGATTGGAAGTTAACTTGAGTTTAACCTTTCGTTCCTGTCCCGGCCCATAGATGGCTGCACCAGTCTACAAAACAAAATGAAATGAAAATGAATTCAAACCTGTTTAAAGATGTCTAAAAGTATTAAAATAATGCATTGTCATCGTGTTCTGAGCTATTCTAAAAGTTTCAAATGTCTAGCTAGTCGGGAAGTTAGTTAAAAATCGATTGCAAGATTTGTACTGGACAAACACACACACACAAACAAGAAAGCGAGTTAATAAAAACATGGTAAAAATAAAATAAAATTTAATAGTGATACAGTCCCCGAGAGGTAGCTGTAAGATAAGTTGAATTTCTGTTTACGATTTACTTTTGCAATGCACAAGCTACTTTTATAAGCACCTCTGGAAAAGGTGATTAGGATTGAAAATGAGCGACTCCGTTCGAAGCCCGGCTTTTGGCTAGCATATGTTTATATATATATATATATATAAAACAGTTCCGTAACTGACTAACTGACTGACAGACAACGCACAGACCAAACCGTTGGACCTAAAGGCCTGACATTTTACATGGCGATTCTTCTTATAGTGTAGGGGTGCACAAAGAAAGAGTTTTGAAAAATTCTTCTTAGATTTTTTTAAATTACATTTTTAAACTTTTTTGTAAATTTTTTAAAGTTTGCATTTAAAATAATAATTTGAGGGTTATAAAATTTATATCTCGAAAAGGATCATAAAAATCTTTTTCGAATCTTTACCTCCATTTTCCGATTTTTGGTGAGTTTTTAGAGATTCATTTTTTGGATTTAATTTATTTAATGCTGATCACGGGATTTCTTTTTCTGGTACTTTAAATAAATTTATCGTCACGTGCATAACAACGAAATAGACCCCAAAAAAATTTTTTTTGTTGTTGCTAATGTGGCAGACGATTGGACATTATCCAAAAAAATATTAAAATACGGGAAAAGAAATGTTCCTCAAACTGCACTATATTCTTTAGTATTTTCTATCAAATTTAATTTGAATATTTTCTTCATTATTTTGTCTATGAAAATATCCGTTACGATTTTTTTATAAATATATTCTTTTGTTTTTTTACATCAATTGCATACATTGATCGTTGTATTTATTATAAATCTATATATGTAAAACAATTCCGTAACTGACTCACTGACTGACATACAACGCACAGACCAAACCGCTGGACCTAAAGGGCTGAAAATTTGCATGGCGATTCTTCTTATAGTGTAGGGGTGCACTAAGAAAGATTTTTGAAAAATTATTCTTAGATTTTTTTTAAATTGAATTTTTAAGCTGTTTTAGTAACTTTTTTTAAGTTTGCATTTAAAATAATAATTTGAGGGTTATAAAATTTATATCACGAGAAAGATCATAAAAATTCCTTTAAATGAAATCTTTTTCGAATCTTTACCTCAATTTACTGGCTTTTGGTGAATTTTTAAAGATTAATTTTTAGAATTTAATTTATTAAATGCAGATCACGTGATTTCTTTTTCTGGTACTTTAAATAAATTTATCGTCACGTGCATAACAACTAAATAGACAAAAAAATATTTTTTTTTTCTTTCTAATGCAGCAGACGATTAGATATTATACAAAAAAATAAATATCCCTTACGATTTATATATTTATATATATATATATATATATATATATATATGTGTGTGTGTGTGTGTGTGTGTGTATATATCAATTATATACATTGATCGTCGTATTTATTATAAATATATATATATTTATTTTTTTGGCATTAATTGCATACACTGACCGTTGTATTTAATTTGAATATACTCCGTAGCGAAGTGTGGGTTTTCAGCTAGTATATATATATATATATATATATATATATATATATATATATATATATATATATATATATATATATATTGGCAGTAATTGCATACATTGACCGTTGTATTTAATTTGAATGTACTCCGTAGCGAATTGCGGGTTTTCAGCTAGTTTTATAACATAAAGAGACTTTGGAGCAGATCTAAAGAAATGATTGTACATTCAAATCTGGTTAGTTTTTATTTCCCGTCGCTAGACGCCATTTAGATGTTACTGAACAGGTTAACATCTCGACATGTATACCAGTCTATTACTCTCAGCCACTATTAGAAATTATTTGCTGCCGCACCGACAAAATTTTAATAAAGTTGTTTCGCGCTTGTCTGTCAGATTTATTCTCCCGATGTCGAAGCCGAATGTCAGGCGTTTGCGTGCTGTTTCGCCCTCCATTTCGCACGAGATAATGGATGCAGGCGAATGTCTGTTTTTCATAGACTGGGCATTTGAATAAATCCGATACCTACTGCAAATTTCCATCGGTAATGAGTGATTATGCAAATACTAGAATGAGCTGCACAAAACCGTCAAGGCGAGCAGTTACATAAAATAACATCAAATAGACATTATTGGGATTTGGGGACAGCCACAGTGTACGATTAAGTCTCGAAAAAGAAGATTTGGTGGTAAACATTAAACAAAAACTGTTTGCATTACTCTTAATTCTATAACAATGAGTTCAAAATCTACTTCAAACATTACAGTGTGCTTATCTATATATATAAAACAGTTCCGTAACTGACTCATTCATTCACTGACTGACATACAACGCACAGACCAAACCGGGACCTAAAGGGCTGAAATTTTGCATGGCGATTCTTCTTATAGTGTAGGGGTGCACTAAGAAAGATTTTTCAAAAATTCTTCTTAGATTTTTTTAAATTAAATTTTTAATCTGTTTTTTAAACTTTTTTTACGTTTGCATTTAAAATAATACATTGAGGGTTATAAAATTTATATCACGAGAAAGATCATAAAAGTTCCTTCAAAATGAAATTTTTTTCAAATTTTTACCTCCATTTCCTGATTTTTGGTGAATTTTTAAAGATTAATTTTTAGAATTTAATTTATTAAATGCTGATCACGTGATTTCTTTTTCTGGTAGTTTCAATAAATTTATCGCCACGTGCGTAACAACTAAATAGACAAAAAAAATATTTTTTTCTCTTTCTAATGCAGCAGACGATTGGATATTATCAAAAAAAATTACATATCCCTTACGATCTTTTTATAAATATACATATATATATATATATATTACATCGATTGTATACATTGATCGTGGCATTTATTATAAATATATATATATATTTTGGCATTAATTGCATACATTGACCGTTGCATTTAATTTGAATGTACTCCGTAGCGAAGCGCGGGTTTTCAGCTAGTTCATCTATACGTGAAAGCTGAAACGGAACTCCAGTATATACAGTGGAATCTCGATCGATCTATTTCTGATCCATCGTTTTTCCGTATGTGTCGTTCATTTTATCCAGTCCCAACGATCATATTGCTTTGTTATGTTTCCGCATCTATCGTTTTCCCGCATTTATCGTTCATTTCAATCGGTCCCTTGAAAAACGATAGATCGAAATTCCACTGTATATATATGCACACACACACATATCTAAACAAGTATGTGTGTGTGTGGGGGGGGGTGTTTCTTTTAAATTTACATAATTCTAAACTTGTATGCCGTGGTGGAATTCAAATAAATTAGCAACCGGTTCTATGTCCTAATGACCATTTTAAGTATACCAAAAGATATACCGAAAGGTAGCTTATTAATTACAACATAAAAAGAACTTTTTATGTACCACGTTTTTAAACTTTCTGTTGAATCATATAAACTTGACAATTATATGTATCAATAAATACTTTTTTTTAAATTTTTTGATGAATCATCCCATCAACTTGAAATAAAATGAAGTTAATTGGAAGTTAACTCGCGTTTAACGTTTCGTTCCCGTCCCGGACGATAGATGGCTGCACCAGTCTACAAAACAAAATGAACTGAAAATGAAATTAATTCTGCTTAAAGATGGCTAAAAGTATTAAAATAATGCATTGTCATCGTGTTCTGGGCTATTCTAAAAGTTTCAAATGTCTAGCTAGTCGGGAAGTGAGTTAAAAATCGATTGCAAGATTTGTACTGGACAAACACACACACAAACAAACAAGAAAGCGAGTTAATAAAAACATGGTAATAATTGATGCCAGCCTTTCATCCCTTGAGTGGGTCGATAAAATGGGGACCAAGCATGCTTGGGAACTAAACTCTGGGGGTCCCACGTCAGGTTGACCACCTGACTGAGACATATGCTGTATGGCAGCCCAAGCCCACGGTTACGAAAGCGGAGATGGGTACCGCCGGCCCTGGTCCACATCGGACTGTTGCGTCGTGAGTTTAAGTTTTTAATAATTGATGCATTCATTACTCAAGTAAAAACAATAAAAGAGGTACACTAAACTAGATTATCGTTTAAGAAAGAGTTTTAAAATGCCTGACAAACTATGATTCAAGATATTACTGTTTGATGGGCGTCCTCACTTGCCTTTTATCATAGGCTATGGGATTCATTCTTAACACTGTAGGAGTAGGGATTCCATTCCTTTCCGATTAGAATGGATTGGTGTAGGGTAGGTTTAGTTTTAAAATTTTTTTGTCCTGTGAACGAGGCAGCTGGCGCTCATTAGCAAACGGTTCGCAGAACCGATACCTACATTAGGTATCTGTTCGAATCGGCTGAATCCCACCACTGTTTGTATGTAATTGAACACAGCAACCAACGTTCATGAGAGAGGTTTATTTTTTAGAATATGGCAATGTGTAGAGAAAGGTTTCTGCTGCAATCAAGCTCAGTGGCGCACCCAGGATTTTTTCTTGGAGGGGGGGCTGAGATGAACGGATAAAAATATTTATAATGCATGGGGGGGGCGGTTATGAACGGATAAAAATATTTATAATGCAAAATCAATATTTCTATTTCTTTGGGGGGAAGAGCCCCTTCCCCCCCCCCCGGGTGCGCCACTGATCAAGCTACGAGTTACCATATTATACAGGCTAAGGTATGGCTAGGGCGTAAAATTCAATAGATGTTTCTGGATTTCAAAATTTTTCAAAAGCTAAGAATAGTTTTTAAATTATCCTGTAAATAACCAGTTTACAGGCTAAGCTTCCAGCGGAACGTATTGATAATATTCAAAATTTTTGATGAGAGCCATTAATGTAAAACCGTTACATCGATTCTCAGCTTTCATGAAAGAATTTCCCAGAAATCATTCGAAAGGAGATTAAAAAATAATAGACGGCTGATTGTTTTTTTTTTTCAATATTTTTATAAAGCCCGGAATAATAATGAAATCGTCCAATTTAAATTCTTACAAAGTTTCGAGCGAAAATAATTCCTTCTGTAGGGACAAAATTTTAAAAAATTGGAAATGCAGAAATGTATCGATTTTCTTCTCGATGATTTTCGGGAGAACCACCGATCAATATTTTGTTTAGATGAGCTAATCGAATAACACTCCAGTCTTAAGAACAACGATTTCAACGTAATGGGTTCTTGCAAACAAAATTGCCTTATTAAATGTTTATTTCCTGACTAGATGCACCTTCGTGTCATTATGCCTCAAAAGTCGATACTATGGATCGCTTAAAATGGTTAATCAGCCGTGCTTCCAATACGAACTGTCTAACAGAGGGCTTTCGTAAACAAAGCTCTTAATATTATAAACGTTTACATAGCTTAAACACACCCGTTGATATTTAAATCTGGCAATGATACTTCGGCTCTTCCATTGGTCCAAATTATTCACGCGTGAAGCTGCGTTTTCGTGTTCGAACACAACTAAAAGAGGGCCCGCAGGGGGGAGGTTATGAAAAAAAAAAGGCAGGTTTGAATAACACGCATAATATAACCTAATCCAATAATAAAAGTGATCGCTTCGTGTGCGTACGCAAATACAGTGGACACACGCAAGCTGGCGGTGACATCGCTCGGACTTTCGCGCCAATACTTGTCAAATATCAGGTTTGTGGCGCCTCGGGACGGAACAATGCATGTTTGGAAGAAGCCGGTACCGCACAAATTAGCCGCAATGAATGTTTTATGGCGAGGGACACAAGAAACTTATTTAGCGAGATAGGAATAAACGAGGCGTAACTTTCATTCATAATTTATACTGGGAGAACTTTTTCATATTGTTTACGGCACCACAAAGGATTGAGCAATCCATCTGCTAAAATAAAAGAATCGGGCCGAAGAAACAAGAGAAATTACGACCGATAGTCCGAATTGGCGTTATGAATAATGGAAACGCACTCACCTATCAACACTATACGATATCATTCTTCGCGAATTTAAATGGGATATTTGCACACGAATGAGAGACGGTGGCAACAGGGTGACCGAAACACTTTATACGTATAAAATCTATTATTTACATGGCACTTCACAGTAATCGCTTCAAACGCAGCCGTTTGCATAAATATTTATTTTCGCATTAAGGAATATTCAGGTAAGCTTCCAAAGTCAATCAGAATCTCTCGCTTCTCTAAGCATCAGTAGAAAGACGACTAAGGCCGTCTGCACACGGAGCAACTCAAAAGAAACTGATAATTGACTCCAGTCACAAACCAGTCCGTGATGAGTCGCAACCTATGTAATTGAATGGAGCCACGCACACGGTGCAACTGGTTACAAACTCGTCGGACGAGTTTGTAACCAGAAATTTAGAAAAAAAAATAAGCACATCTAACTGTAAAAGAAAAAAAGTGCATTTAAAGAAAAGCCCAGGAAAAAAATTCAAGAACTATTTGTAACAGTACAAAAATTATTTGCGGTTAAAAATTTTATGAAAAACCGAAAAATTATTTGAATCATCGTTAGAAAAAATTGGAGGCGCATAACCTAATGAAGGATTATGATGAACATATATGCATCCGTTATTGTCCATCATAATCTCATCCAAACGTGAAATGAATCAGACGAGGAAATTTTCTCATTCTTGAAGATTGTTGAAACTACAAATTTACTAATATCTGTACGAAAATATCTGTTGAAAATGACGTATGGCAAAATACACGACGTTTCGTGAAGTATTACGTCATTATTTTCAATTGCTACCCAGTCTCTTTAGTTGCTAACAGATCCAACTGTTTCAGGGACGACTGGCTAGGGCGCTGACAGTCCCTCTATTGGCATGGGTGTTTGTGAAGTGGATGCCAACCAAGCCAGCCCAGTGACGTAGCGAGCATAACTGGCGCCCCCCCCCCCTTCCGAAAAACATATAGTAATCTATATATATAAAACAGTTCCGTAACTGACTGACTGACTGACATACAACGCACAGACCAAACCGCTGGACCTAAAGCATGAAATTTTGCATGGCGATTATTCTTATAGTGTAGGGGTGCACTAAGAAAGATTTTTCAAAAATTCTTAGATTTTTTAAAATTAAATTTTTAAGCTGTTTTAGTAACTTTTTTTAAGTTTGCATTTAAAATAATAATTTGAGGGTTATAAAATTTATATCACGTGAAAGATCCTAAAAATTCCTTTAAAATGAAATCTTTTTCGAATCTTTACCTCCATTTTCTGATTTTTGGTGAATTTTTAAAGATTCATTTTTAGAATATAATTTATTAAATGCCGATCACGTGATTTCTTTTTCTGGTACTTTAAATAAATTTATCGTCACGCGCATAACAACTAAATAGACAAAAAAATCGTTTTTCTTGCTAATGCGGCAGACGATTGGACATTATCCAAAAAAATATTAAACTACAGTAAAATATATTATGTTCCTCAAACTGCACTATATTAACTGTACTATATTCTTTATTTTGTATGTCTTATTAGATTTAATTTTAATATTTTCTTCTACATTATCTCGTCTATAATATTATCCCTTACGATTTTTATATATATATATATATATATATATATATATATATATATATATATATATATATATATATATATATATATATATATATATATATATATTTACATCAATTGTATACATTGATCGTCGTATTTATTATAAATATAGATATGTATTTTTTTGTCATTAATTGCATACATTGACCGTTGTATTTAATTTGAATGTACTCCGTAGCAAAGTACGGGTTTTCAGCTAGTGTAGATATATGTAGGTCTAATCTAACGTCCCAGATAGAAAGGAAAAGCACGTCTGCGAGCAATACATATCTCATTCCGCGCACACTTTTCTGGAAAAGGTATCAAACTCCTCCCAAAACCCAAACAGTAGCTTTTTCCGAATTTTATTTATTTTTTCGGCCTTTTTTTTTCTTCACCGTCATTCCTTTGAGGCCGATCCCATAAGAGCCTTACCCCCTCCAGATCAGCACCGAAAAGATCCCACAATGGAGCGTTCACCCCTCTGAGCGTTCGAATTTTGGCGCAGGGGGAGTCGCGGGCAAAACCGCAATAACGCGGCGGGAGACCTACAAATATTACTTTCTAGCCTTTCATGTCGCGTTGCCACCCAGACAAGATGAAAAATGATAAAAAAGGATACTTTTTTTTTCCCTTTCTCCCGCACTTTCTTTCTTTGCCGGCAGGATTAGAGGCTGGACTCCCTCGGACTTCCGTTTTCATATCGCGGCAATTTTTATTGGACTACTTTTAATCGCTTACATCGTGTCTCGCATTATAAGGTCGTTTTTGTGTTATACCTCCCTCCCTCTCTTTTGTAGCCGCGAAAGATTCGAAAAGGAGGGGGGGTGACTTTTTTTCTCTCTCGTGTAATCTCGAGAGAACGTTTTGATATGCCTGTCGGAAGCTAATATGACAAGATACTTGTAAGTGCTTTGGGTAATACCGCATTGTGGATGACATAAAAACGCGGCATACTTAAACAAATCCGAATATTCCGATGTCATTTGGCGGTCCTATTACTAAGGATAGAAATAAAAACATTGAATATTTATTTAACAGGAAATCGACATATACAGTGATTCTAGAAGTACACTGCAAGCTATATGCGCATATTATTTTAAGGGAGATAGGATTGAAAATATAAAAAACATAATAGAAAGTCATGAGATAGCAGTAAACTTACACTGGGTTAAAGCCCACTGTGGCATTAATGAAAATGAGATGGTAGACGCAGCAGCTAAACAAGCAACAACACTGAATGAAATCACAGGAAATTATAAATTAACTAAAGAACAGATTAAGAATAAAATTAAGAATTATTACATAAATATATGGCAAGAAAATTGGGAGAGAAGCAGTGTAGGAAGGAAAGTATTTGAGGTATTCCCTACGAAAAGACTGTCGGCAGATTTCCTTGTTAATCAAGCAATAACTGAACATGGCTGTATAGGAGTCTATCAAAACAGATTTTTTGCTAAAACAGATCTTTGTGAGTGTGGCAATATACAAACTATAAAGCACTGTATATACAATTGTAGCAAATGGGCTGAAGCACGAAAAAACCTACCTTTGGGCTTTCAAGATTGGGCCCCTAGTAAATTATTTACGGATTATTATTGTAGAAGGTACATCAAGAATATTATGCAGGAACTTATGAATATACACTTCCCCCTACAAGGGGAAGGTGGATAACCCCTCAGATTAAAAACAAAAACAAACAAACAGGTAAACGAATTGCAAAAAGAAAAACTTCGGGACCCGGTTGGGCTGGATTGCCGTCGGCAAAATTAGTTTTATTATTGAAGGGCCGTATAACCTTCGAGTGTGGACGGCGGCGATATAACTTTTAATATTGCTTAACAAATTAAATAAGAAAAAGGGAACAGAAAAAATTATTATTTTTGGATTTTGCTAATGTTTGACTTTGAGGAAAGGCAGCGTAACTTACACTGAATAAGGTGACTCGCTCTGTTTTCTAACATAATTTTAAATTTACAAAATATCCCTCATTTTTCGAAGAAATTCTTCAAGAAAATCCTTAAAAGTAACCTCTATTCTTAATTTCTACAAGCCACTTTGCAATCGACGCTCTAGAATCACACCTCTGTTGCCTAGTTTAGTCCATTCAATATGATTCCGTCCCGTCCAGAATCTGCTGTCTATGAAAACATCCGCAATTTATTTGGGCTGCTCCTGTGATAAACGGAAGAGAATATTTTTTTCTGTACTCCAACTCTTCGAGTTCGGAATTTAACGTGTCTATTAATTTGTGTTTCGCTTGTGTGAATATCATGTTGATCAGGGATGTGTGTGCTTCTGCATTTCAGTTTATTCTCTGCACTGATAAGAAACTATTTTACCTTCAGGCATGGGCAAAAAAAAAAAAAAAAAGGCCACGTTAACAATGGGAAAATACTCGCATACTTACTAACTCCTCGACCTCCAGGGCCTAGATGCTACAATAAGACAAGCTTATTTATTCGTTACTTTAGCTACTCAGTTCAGAATGGCGGTACCGTCAGTGTACCGTAGTCCCTTGCTGAACGGATATTTCAAAATAATATATCAAATGGTAAATCACAAGTATATTTATGTGGAGAATTGGCAAGCGATGTTTTATTTCCGTACTTCGCTACGGAGTACATTCAAATTAAATACAACGGTCAATGTATGAAATTAATGCCGAATATATATATATATATATATATATATATATATATATATAATACGACGATCAATCTATACAATTAATGCAAAAAAAATATATTTAAAAAAAAATCAAGAAGGATATTTTTATAGACAAAATATTTCTCGAACTGTACTATATTAACTGTAAATATAGTACAGTTAATATAGTACAGTTTGAGGAATATAATATCTTTTATTCTATTTTAATATTTTTTTGGATAATGTCTAATCGTCTGCTGCATTAGCAAGGAAAAAAAATTTTTTTTTGTCTCTTTAGTTGTTATGCACGTGACGATAAATTTATTTAAAGCACCAGAAAAAGAAATCACGTGATCTGCATTTAATAAATTAAATTCTAAAAATGAATTTTTAAAAATTCACCAAAAATCAGAAAATGGAGGTAAAGATTCGAAAAAGATCTCATTTTAAAAGAATTTTTAGGATCTTTCTTGTGATATAAATTTTATAACCCTCAAGATATTATTTTAAATGCAAACTTAAAAAAATTTACTAAAACAGCTTAAAAATTTAATTTTAAAAATCTAAGAAGAATTTTTCAAAAATCTTTCTTAGTGCACCCCTACACTATAAGAATAATCGCTATGCAAAATTTCAGCCTTTTAGGTCCAGAGGTTTGGTCTGTGCGTTGTATGTCAGTGAGTCAGTGAGTCAGTCAGTCAGTTACGGAACTGTTTTATATACTATATAGATTAGCTACTGAAAACGAATTATAGGCTGTTTAAAAAACGAATACTTTACCTTACACACTCTCTCGTGCAACTGATTCCGATTAATTATTCTTCATGTCGATATTAGAAATTGTTTTTTACCCTCACGTGCTGTAATTGAAATTTATCAACTGTAGGGTATTCGGAATTTTTGAAGGGAATACTCTACTATTAGTGAATTCTAACTGTTGATACTGTTAATCTCTAATACTCTAGTAGTGTTAATTAATAACAAACGACTGGATACCCTACTTCTAATAAGTTTAAGAATTTTTCTAAAGTTTATTAATTGTAGAGTATTCAGAATTTTCGAAGGGAATACTTACTGCTAAGAAATTCTAATTGTAAATTCCTTAATACTGTTCCAGTCTAATATTGTTAATCTACGGAATACTCTATTGATAATAACAAACGATTGAATGCAGATTGAATTTCAGAATTTTTCTAAAAGTTATTAACGGAAGAGTATGCAGAATAGATCCCTTCTCTAGAGAAAATCGTGTGTGTCCCGTGTTTATACTAAATCATGAATAGCAATTTTAAAGCGTTGATTTTACGTTATTCTTTTCACGAAAAATAGAATTTTAACATGTAAAAATTCTTGTTGCCTTCCTAATTAAATGAGAAGATGGAAATACTCTTCGCCAACTATACCTTCTGTCTATTATGTCTGTGGTAAGTAAAATTATCGAAGAAAATGCTTTTATGACATATTTCATTATTTAGCTAAATTATGAGAGACCATTTATTTTTGCATGTAAACAGAATTAAAATTCGCATGTTTTCAAGATACTGTTTGTACTGCACTACAAAGTAAAAGAAAAATTAAACACCTTATAAATTCTAGTCTGTTAATATCATCTCTTTCATAACAAACAGTTTTTTTTTTAAGCTGGAAACTATCCCAGTCGCGAAACTCTGCGATTATGGATAATCCTAACATGTAACGCCATCTCTTGGCGAAATCTAAATCCATTTTCTTTTGCTAAGTTTTATTCAGGATAAACGTTACTGGAAATGACATCATATTCAAGAATTCAACGAGAAAATCTTGGATCTTAATGAATAACATTAAATGATCTTGTTTAAAATCCTCTTGTTTCTCAGATTATGCTTGAAGAAATTTTGGAAATTAAATTAAAGATTGGAGCAAAATAAATGAGAAATTGCGCCTCGGTTAACGTATGATAACATAATATGAATTTCTACTAATAAAACCCCTCTTGAACTTTGAAATTATTTTCTACATACAAGAATGACATCGTCAGATAATATTAGACATGTTCGACTCTCTGTGATAATCTTAGCTCTAAATTTCTTACATCAGATACATCAGGTTTCTTACGAACTTCTGTCATTTCAATTTGAACTCCTGATGTGCTGACAAGCGCAAAATTTTAAAGCATCGGGCTCTTTGCGGGAGGTTGGTGGAAATTTACCTTAAACAACTGGAATTTTAAAAAAATAGGGGTATCTAAAAGGATTTTTTTCGGATGTGTATTCTTAATATTTTGACATAAAAATTTGCCTAATTATTTTGTAGAATCTCCAAAGTAATTAATTTTCGAATAATTTATTTTCATTTTAATATATATTGCATATCAACTGTCTGCAATTTACGCTTAATTAGCAAAATGTGTGTAGTCTACTTCTGTCGCTTCAAATTTATTAAATTAAATATTAAATTTTGAGGCAAAAGGAAGTGTACCAACAATTTCTGGAGTCACTGTATTTGGCATATTGACCATCGGACTCAAAACCACAAAGAAGGAAAAAGTTTGGCCACTCTTGATCCATACGGAAGCCGTGTGTTCAATTTTCAGAGAAATATATCACCTGAAATCCAGGCACTGCTTCGGTGACACTACAGCAGTTCCCACCTCGTGGTGGATCAAGCAGTTAGGACCTAGGCTGGACCTAGGCAGCTCCAAACTCAACCTAGGTTTGGATCGAAATAATGCTATCAAATCTATTACAGTGATTTCCTCTTATAAGAATCACGTCTGTTATTACTGTTGTTAAGCGGTTGATTCGTATAGCAGAAATTTAGGTTTTTGGACAGGAACACACACACACCTATATACACATATATTAGATAATTTACCATAAAATACTCTTTAATTTCCGTTAATTATCTTTTATTAATAATATTTTTTACAATTTTAAAAATACAACTTAATTTCTAGACCTGTAAGTAGGTACACATAATTATAGTAAGAGAAGAAAAAATCCAATATTTGTTACAACATACCTGCTTAACAGTTTTAACATTTCAACTACAGGAAGGGAGCAAGAAAAAGTTTTCTATGGTAGTTTGACGTAATGAAGTTTTCAGCAGTCTGTTTATACCTCTTTCAATACCAATAGTCTCAGACGAAGATTCACCTTCTAGCTTACGTTTCAGGGTTTGATAACGTGCTGAATCTACTAATGTCACGTTTGCCTAAGTGATAGTGGACCATCGCCGAAGATTTATGTGTTTCGGGGTCCAGGATTTCACAACCAGTATGTGGGAGGTGGGGAAAAAAGAGTCCCTGTCTTTGTTTGTCAGTGGAGAAAAGTGAAATCGGACCCTGACGGGTAAAGATGCCCCCGGGTCAAGCTAATAGGCCAGTGTTGTGCTAAAGCGTTTAGGGGGAAACTATTATGTTATGTCTAAAGCTTCAGTCACACACATCTGCACTGCACAGCATACTGTGGGGAAACGAGTGATTTATGGGGACCGCTCTGCGAGCGGCTCTGCACCGATCCCTCTCCAAGGCTGTTTTTTGAGCAGATGATCAAAAGAAACGAGGGACCTTGGGGGGCGGGGGTTGGGGGGTTCGATTCGTCACGGTCTTGGAGCGTGACGAATCGACTCCAAATGTGTCAACAAGTGTCGGGGGGGGGGGGTATGTACTGCAGATGTGTGTGACTGAAGCATCATGGTACATCCACATTCATGCAGGCAAGTACCCCCCGACCCCGCTTGACACCATTTGACCCGCGTGACCCCCCGCCCCGCCTTTGATGCTCTGTCTAGGACCGCTCGATCGGAGGATCGGTGCAGAATGCAGTGGCCATAAATCACTGGCTTCCCCCGCAGATTACTGTGCAGAGCACATGAATGTGAACGCCTTATAACAAAGAAAGGGATGCATTTTACGACTGTATTCCATCCCATCTTATCACTCTTTCATTAAAAAAAAAAAACTGAAGAAAGAACTTCGTGCCTAAGGGTTTAAGTGGCTTTTTTGGAAAAATGAAAGGAAAGCGAAGAGTGTAAGCTGATTCTTAAAACCGGTGGACTGATTCTTTAAAGCGAAAATTTTAACAGGGAAATAATACATTTGTTTTTGTTTTTGCGATATTGATTCTTATAAACGGTTGATTCTTATAACCACTGATCACTATAAGCGGTGGTTACTGTATTTAATATAAAAAAATTCCCAGAATGCATCTCTAATCGAAGCTGCTGACTTTCGGAGGCTCCCGACAAGCAAATGCCCCAAGCGCGCGCTGGTCCTACCCCTAGAACATTATCAGTGACGTAGCGAGCATAACTGGCGCCCGGGGCACGATACCTTTTTTGCGCCCCCCTTTCCGAAAAACATATAGTAATTTAATATAAAGAATTAGTGAAAAGGACCATTTGGCGCCCCTGTGCGAGTGGTGCCCGGGGCATGATAGACCCCCTTGCCCACCCCTCGCTACGCCACTGAACATTGTGTCTTCTCATAAATATCTCACTCATCGTTGTCGTAAATAAGACAGGAAACTGTTGGATCCGATAAAGACACCACTCGTTTAAGTTCGTGGTAACCGAGGAGAAATTTTAGTTAGAAAGAGCTGAAAGCTGAAGAAACCTGCTTCCATAATGCTAATTTCCAATGCAGCAAGCCATTAGACACGGATCCTTTGGCATGATACACACACAGATAAAGTAAAAATACAAGCAAATGAATATACAACAGCACGCAAATAAAACAGCAATCAGTAAGATTAAAATCTGTATATATATTTATAATATCGAGAGTATGTGAAAAAAATAGAGGTAAAATAGCTAAAATACCGTCCAAAAGTCACGCTCGGAGAGTCGCTGAGATGTCAGGTCTCTCCTGATATCGTCTCCAAATCGTCCCTTGATAACGGTATTGGAAGCGTTTCACGATTCACAGACTTAGGCGTGTAACGCGTTCCCCGGGGTGCAGCGCAGGGATCATTACACTTAGTATGTTAATATGTAAAAGTATTTAGCATTTGACATACTAAGTGCAATGATCCCTGCGCTTAGTCCCCTGAATAAAATGACATGTGAAAACCATGGCTGTTCATTACTTAGTGCTACAGACTGTTTGTATACTGCTGTCGAAATTCCCATTCACTACACCGAAGATTGACTCGGTTGAATACTAAGGCCGTCTGCACACGGAGCAACTCAAAAGAAACTGATAACTGACTCAAATCACAAACCAGTCAGTGATGAGTCGCAACCTATGTAATTGAATGGAGCCACGCGCACGGCGCAACTGGTTACAAACCCGTCGGACGGGTTTGTAACCAGTTGCGCCGTGCGCGTGGCTTCATTCAATTACATAGGTTGCGACTCATCACTGACTGGTTTGTGATTTGAGTCAGTTATCAGTTTCTTTTGAGTTGCTCCGTGTGCAGACGGGCTAACTCGTGTGTCAATCCTAGCACGTGAAACGATCTTGGCACCTCGTGTCTCTTCGTCCTGAATTATTAAGGCACATTCCAGATGAAACGCAAATACACGAATTTCACTAGAAAAGAAAAGATTCATAATCATTAGGCTTTCTTCACGCAGTTATTAGAAACACAAGCGTGAAATTGGATCTCCTCGGCTAACCTAATATTTCAGTTAATCTCTCTCAGACTGTCAGACTTTGAGAGCTAGCTGCGGTTACGGTTTGTCGATTGTGTGTGTGCGGCACCCCCGACAGACTTGCTAGCACTTAATAATAGTTAACCTGGTCATGTTCCACGGGGCCCCACCCAAACGATTAGTCCGTTTGGTCATTTGTATTAATTAAAGTAAGCGAATCGTGGCATTACAATTATGCCGACTAGCTTTCGTAGCATAACACTTTGCATTAGAAGAGAAAAAATGATTTAATGCCAGTCACGGTTGGAGTTATCTAAAATTAATTTCATGTTTGCTTTCGTATGGGAATTTCTGAGCGGGTGAATAAGCAAATGAATATGATAGGTGTGTTTATACTTAGTAATCTAGGTACCTGTATAAGTACTACAAGCATGTAAGTTGCCTAATCCCTTTGTGTGTTTAATCGAAGCAAATTGTGACAAACTCCCGTTAGAGCGCAGGAGTACGTAAAAGACCCAACTTTGTCATGCACTCGATTGAGATCCATTATAAAGTGAGACACTGATGCCCCCCCCCCCTACACTTAAATGGTTATAGGTTGATGGATAGTATCCACAGGGGATTCGCTCAGGTTTTAATGTAAATTAATGGAGAATATTTTTCTAATGATTATGGAAATGGAAAGTTTTTTTATAAAGTGTATTCCAAATCAGAGAAGGAAAATTTTTAACTTTATACAGAGAAAAAAATAAAAAATTGGTTGGTGAACTCACTTCGCCTGCTTGAAATCCGCTGCATAGGGGAACTCACTTTTGGCGATTTGTCCAACTCACATTGGAAAACAGGTCCTACAACCCACTTCCGCAGACGGGTACATTTAACTGCCTTTGTGGGTTTATAAACTTATTGAATGGGTTTATTAAACTAGATGTGTGATGAGCCTCTATGTATATACACGTGCGCGTGTCTGCTGTCTTATTCATTTTGGAAATTTCGTCCTCCAAAGGAAATTATTCGGGTTCAAAGACGGTGTTCCCCATTTTTTCCCGAATCATTCCAATTTGGAAATATTATCGGCGTTTCTTTTGAAGGATGGAAAAATAGTCAAAAATTTCTTTCTCTATTACAGAAAAAAATCCAAGTTGACGATTATTGGAAAATTTTTCTTCGCAGATTAACATGGATCCTAATTCAATGTGCTTCTCGCCAGCCTTAATGAAAATGACTTATGGATAAATATAGATCACTCTTTTCTTATAAGCGCATCGGCGTTTCTTTTGAAGGATGGAAAAAGAGTCAAAAATTTCTTTCTCTATTACAGAAAAATATCCAAGTTGACGATTATTGGAAAATTTTTCTTCGCAGATTAACATGGATACTAATTCAATGTGCTTCTCGGCAGCCTTAATGAAAATGACTTATGGATAAATATAGATCACTCTTTTCTTATAAGCGCATCGGCGTTTCTTTTGAAGGATGGAAAAAGAGTCAAAAATTTCTTTCTCTATTACAGAAAAAAATCCAAGTTGACGATTATTGGAAAATTTTTCTTCGCAGATTAACATGGATCCTAATTCAATGTGCTTCTCGGCAGCCTTAATGAAAATGACTTATGGATAAATATAGATCACTCTTTTCTTATAAGCGCATCGGCGTTTCTTTTGAAGGATGGAAAAAGAGTCAAAAATTTCTTTCTCTATTACAGAAAAATATCCAAGTTGACGATTATTGGAAAATTTTTCTTCGCAGATTAACATGGATACTAATTCAATGTGCTTCTCGGCAGCCTTAATGAAAATGACTTATGGATAAATATAGATCACTCTTTTCTTATAAGCGCATCGGCGTTTCTTTTGAAGGATGGAAAAAGAGTCAAAAATTTCTTTCTCTATTACAGAAAAAAATCGAAGTTGACGATTATTGGAAAATTTTTCTTCGCAGATTAACATGGATCCTAATTCAATGTGCTTCTCGGCAGCCTTAATGAAAATGACTTATGGATAAATATAGATCACCCTTTTCTTATAAGCGCATCGGCGTTTCTTTTGAAGGATGGAAAAAGAGTCAAAAATTTCTTTCTCTATTACAGAAAAAAATCCAAGTTGACGATTATTGGAAAATTTTTCTTCGCAGATTAACATGGATCCTAATTCAATGTGCTTCTCGGCAGCCTTAATGAAAATGACTTATGGATAAATATAGATCACTCTTTTCTTATAAGCGCATCGGCGTTTCTTTTGAAGGATGGAAAAAGAGTCAAAAATTTCTTTCTCTATTACAGAAAAAAATCCAAGTTGACGATTATTGGAAAATTTTTCTTCGCAGATTAACATGGATCCTAATTCAATGTGCTTCTCGCCAGCCTTAATGAAAATGACTTATGGATAAATATAGATCACTCTTTTCTTATAAGCGCATCGGCGTTTCTTTTGAAGGATGGAAAAAAAGTCAAAAATTTCTTTCTCTATTACAGAAAAAAATCCAAGTTGACGATTATTGGAAAATTTTTCTTCGCAGATTAACATGGATCCTAATTCAATGTGCTTCTCGGCAGCCTTAATGAAAATGACTTATGGATAAATATAGATCACTCTTTTCTTATAAGCGCATCGGCGTTTCTTTTGAAGGATGGAAAAAGTGTCAAAAATTTCTTTCTCTATTACAGAAAAAAGTCCAAGTTGACGATTATTGGAAAATTTTTCTTCGCAGATTAACATGGATCCTAATTCAATGTGCTTCTCGGCAGCCTTAATGAAAATGACTTATGGATAAATATAGATCACTCTTTTCTTATAAGCGCATCGGCGTTTCTTTTGAAGGATGGAAAAAGAGTCAAAAATTTCTTTCTCTATTACAGAAAAAAATCCAAGTTGACGATTATTGGAAAATTTTTCTTCGCAGATTAACATGGATCCTAATTCAATGTGCTTCTCGGCAGCCTTAATGAAAATGACTTATGGATAAATATAGATCACTCTTTTCTTATAAGCGCATCGGCGTTTCTTTTGAAGGATGGAAAAAGAGTCAAAAATTTCTTTCTCTATTACAGAAAAATATCCAAGTTGACGATTATTGGAAAATTTTTCTTCGCAGATTAACATGGATACTAATTCAATGTGCTTCTCGGCAGCCTTAATGAAAATGACTTATGGATAAATATAGATCACTCTTTTCTTATAAGCGCATCGGCGTTTCTTTTGAAGGATGGAAAAAGAGTCAAAAATTTCTTTCTCTATTACAGAAAAAAATCCAAGTTGACGATTATTGGAAAATTTTTCTTCGCAGATTAACATGGATCCTAATTCAATGTGCTTCTCGGCAGCCTTAATGAAAATGACTTATGGATAAATATAGATCACTCTTTTCTTATAAGCGCATCGGCGTTTCTTTTGAAGGATGGAAAAAGTGTCAAAAATTTCTTTCTCTATTACAGAAAAAAATCCAAGTTGACGATTATTGGAAAATTTTTCTTCGCAGATTAACATGGATCCTAATTCAATGTGCTTCTCGGCAGCCTTAATGAAAATGACTTATGGATAAATATAGATCACTCTTTTCTTATAAGCGCATCGGCGTTTCTTTTGAAGGATGGAAAAAGAGTCAAAAATTTCTTTCTCTATTACAGAAAAATATCCAAGTTGACGATTATTGGAAAATTTTTCTTCGCAGATTAACATGGATACTAATTCAATGTGCTTCTCGGCAGCCTTAATGAAAATGACTTATGGATAAATATAGATCACTCTTTTCTTATAAGCGCATCGGTGTTTCTTTTGAAGGATGGAAAAAGAGTCAAAAATTTCTTTCTCTATTACAGAAAAAAATCCAAGTTGACGATTATTGGAAAATTTTTCTTCGCAGATTAACATGGATCCTAATTCAATGTGCTTCTCGCCAGCCTTAATGAAAATGACTTATGGATAAATATAGATCACTCTTTTCTTATAAGCGCATCGGCGTTTCTTTTGAAGGATGGAAAAAGAGTCAAAAATTTCTTTCTCTATTACAGAAAAATATCCAAGTTGACGATTATTGGAAAATTTTTCTTCGCAGATTAACATGGATACTAATTCAATGTGCTTCTCGGCAGCCTTAATGAAAATGACTTATGGATAAATATAGATCACTCTTTTCTTATAAGCGCATCGGCGTTTCTTTTGAAGGATGGAAAAAGAGTCAAAAATTTCTTTCTCTATTACAGAAAAAAATCCAAGTTGACGATTATTGGAAAATTTTTCTTCGCAGATTAACATGGATCCTAATTCAATGTGCTTCTCGGCAGCCTTAATGAAAATGACTTATGGATAAATATAGATCACTCTTTTCTTATAAGCGCATCGGCGTTTCTTTTGAAGGATGGAAAAAGTGTCAAAAATTTCTTTCTCTATTACAGAAAAAAATCCAAGTTGACGATTATTGGAAAATTTTTCTTCGCAGATTAACATGCATCCTAATTCAATGTGCTTCTCGGCAGCCTTAATGAAAATGACTTATGGATAAATATAGATCACTCTTTTCTTATAAGCGCATCGGCGTTTCTTTTGAAGGATGGAAAAAGAGTCAAAAATTTCTTTCTCTATTACAGAAAAAAATCCAAGTTGACGATTATTGGAAAATTTTTCTTCGCAGATTAACATGGATCCTAATTCAATGTGCTTCTCGGCAGCCTTAATGAAAATGACTTATGGATAAATATAGATCACTCTTTTCTTATAAGCGCATCGGCGTTTCTTTTGAAGGATGGAAAAAGAGTCAAAAATTTCTTTCTCTATTACAGAAAAATATCCAAGTTGACGATTATTGGAAAATTTTTCTTCGCAGATTAACATGGATACTAATTCAATGTGCTTCTCGGCAGCCTTAATGAAAATGACTTATGGATAAATATAGATCACTCTTTTCTTATAAGCGCATCGGCGTTTCTTTTGAAGGATGGAAAAAGAGTCAAAAATTTCTTTCTCTATTACAGAAAAAAATCCAAGTTGACGATTATTGGAAAATTTTTCTTCGCAGATTAACATGGATCCTAATTCAATGTGCTTCTCGGCAGCCTTAATGAAAATGACTTATGGATAAATATAGATCACTCTTTTCTTATAAGCGCATCGGCGTTTCTTTTGAAGGATGGAAAAAGTGTCAAAAATTTCTTTCTCTATTACAGAAAAAAATCCAAGTTGACGATTATTGGAAAATTTTTCTTCGCAGATTAACATGGATCCTAATTCAATGTGCTTCTCGGCAGCCTTAATGAAAATGACTTATGGATAAATATAGATCACTCTTTTCTTATAAGCGCATCGGCGTTTCTTTTGAAGGATGGAAAAAGAGTCAAAAATTTCTTTCTCTATTACAGAAAAAAATCCAAGTTGACGATTATTGGAAAATTTTTCTTCGCAGATTAACAGGGATCCTAATTCAATGTGCTTCTCTGCAGCCTTAATGAAAATGACTTATGGATAAATATAGATCACTCTTTTCTTATAAGCGCATCGGCGTTTCTTTTGAAGGATGGAAAAAGAGTCAAAAATTTCTTTCTCTATTACAGAAAAATATCCAAGTTGACGATTATTGGAAAATTTTTCTTCGCAGATTAACATGGATACTAATTCAATGTGCTTCTCGGCAGCCTTAATGAAAATGACTTATGGATAAATATAGATCACTCTTTTCTTATAAGCGCATCGGCGTTTCTTTTGAAGGATGGAAAAAGAGTCAAAATTTCTTTCTCTATTACAGAAAAAAATCCAAGTTGACGATTATTGGAAAATTTTTCTTCGCAGATTAACATGGATCCTAATTCAATGTGCTTCTCGCCAGCCTTAATGAAAATGACTTCTGGTTAACTATAGATCACTCTTTTCTTATAAGCGCATCGGCGTTTCTTTTGAAGGATGGAAAAAGAGTCAAAAATTTCTTTCTCTATTACAGAAAAATATCCAAGTTGACGATTATTGGAAAATTTTTCTTCGCAGATTAACATGGATACTAATTCAATGTGCTTCTCGGCAGCCTTAATGAAAATGACTTATGGATAAATATAGATCACTCTTTTCTTATAAGCGCATCGGCGTTTCTTTTGAAGGATGGAAAAAGAGTCAAAAATTTCTTTCTCTATTACAGAAAAAAATCCAAGTTGACGATTATTGGAAAATTTTTCTTCGCAGATTAACATGGATCCTAATTCAATGTGCTTCTCGGCAGCCTTAATGAAAATGACTTATGGATAAATATAGATCACTCTTTTCTTATAAGCGCATCGGCGTTTCTTTTGAAGGATGGAAAAAGTGTCAAAAATTTCTTTCTCTATTACAGAAAAAAATCCAAGTTGACGATTATCGGAAAATTTTTCTTCGCAGATTAACATGCATCCTAATTCAATGTGCTTCTCGGCAGCCTTAATGAAAATGACTTATGGATAAATATAGATCACTCTTTTCTTATAAGCGCATCGGCGTTTCTTTTGAAGGATGGAAAAAGAGTCAAAAATTTCTTTCTCTATTACAGAAAAAAATCCAAGTTGACGATTATTGGAAAATTTTTCTTCGCAGATTAACATGGATCCTAATTCAATGTGCTTCTCGGCAGCCTTAATGAAAATGACTTATGGATAAATATAGATCACTCTTTTCTTATAAGCGCATCGGCGTTTCTTTTGAAGGATGGAAAAAGAGTCAAAAATTTCTTTCTCTATTACAGAAAAATATCCAAGTTGACGATTATTGGAAAATTTTTCTTCGCAGATTAACATGGATACTAATTCAATGTGCTTCTCGGCAGCCTTAATGAAAATGACTTATGGATAAATATAGATCACTCTTTTCTTATAAGCGCATCGGCGTTTCTTTTGAAGGATGGAAAAAGAGTCAAAAATTTCTTTCTCTATTACAGAAAAAAATCCAAGTTGACGATTATTGGAAAATTTTTCTTCGCAGATTAACATGGATCCTAATTCAATGTGCTTCTCGGCAGCCTTAATGAAAATGACTTATGGATAAATATAGATCACTCTTTTCTTATAAGCGCATCGGCGTTTCTTTTGAAGGATGGAAAAAGAGTCAAAAATTTCTTTCTCTATTACAGAAAAATATCCAAGTTGACGATTATTGGAAAATTTTTCTTCGCAGATTAACATGGATACTAATTCAATGTGCTTCTCGGCAGCCTTAATGAAAATGACTTATGGATAAATATAGATCACTCTTTTCTTATAAGCGCATCGGCGTTTCTTTTGAAGGATGGAAAAAGTGTCAAAAATTTCTTTCTCTATTACAGAAAAAAATCCAAGTTGACGATTATTGGAAAATTTTTCTTCGCAGATTAACATGCATCCTAATTCAATGTGCTTCTCGGCAGCCTTAATGAAAATGACTTATGGATAAATATAGATCACTCTTTTCTTATAAGCGCATCGGCGTTTCTTTTGAAGGATGGAAAAAGAGTCAAAAATTTCTTTCTCTATTACAGAAAAAAATCCAAGTTGACGATTATTGGAAAATTTTTCTTCGCAGATTAACATGGATCCTAATTCAATGTGCTTCTCGGCAGCCTTAATGAAAATGACTTATGGATAAATATAGATCACTCTTTTCTTATAAGCGCATCGGCGTTTCTTTTGAAGGATGGAAAAAGAGTCAAAAATTTCTTTCTCTATTACAGAAAAATATCCAAGTTGACGATTATTGGAAAATTTTTCTTCGCAGATTAACATGGATACTAATTCAATGTGCTTCTCGGCAGCCTTAATGAAAATGACTTATGGATAAATATAGATCACTCTTTTCTTATAAGCGCATCGGCGTTTCTTTTGAAGGATGGAAAAAGAGTCAAAAATTTCTTTCTCTATTACAGAAAAAAATCCAAGTTGACGATTATTGGAAAATTTTTCTTCGCAGATTAACATGGATCCTAATTCAATGTGCTTCTCGGCAGCCTTAATGAAAATGACTTATGGATAAATATAGATCACTCTTTTCTTATAAGCGCATCGGCGTTTCTTTTGAAGGATGGAAAAAGAGTCAAAAATTTCTTTCTCTATTACAGAAAAAAATCCAAGTTGACGATTATTGGAAAATTTTTCTTCGCAGATTAACATGGATACTAATTCAATGTGCTTCTCGGCAGCCTTAATGAAAATGACTTATGGATAAATATAGATCACTCTTTTCTTATAAGCGCATCGGCGTTTCTTTTGAAGGATGGAAAAAGAGTCAAAAATTTCTTTCTCTATTACAGAAAAAAATCCAAGTTGACGATTATTGGAAAATTTTGATTATTACTTAATTTCTATTGATTGCTCTGAACGAGAATTGTATGATTGCTTATTCAACGTTGAAATGTAGACAGGCGTCTTCATTTCAACGATGTATGTTGTAGCCATTGATATAGGTTTTATTGCGAGCTTCTCATCATGTTATAAACAACAAGAGAGCTCGAGGGAAAAATACTATAAACAGAATTTCTTTAAATTTAATAACGGCCGACAAAATGCAATCAATCCAGGCTAGGGGAAGAGTTAAGCACCTTCTACGATTAGAGATGTGAAATTCGTGTACGAGGGACGTTCAACTTACAACCGGATTTTTTTTACTTTTCTCGAAATGTATTTGCTACAGGGCTACAGAAATTTTTTCTTATAAAAATGTCATCCTTTTTTGACATATTGTTGCCGATCATAAGAGATTCCTTTTTGGAATAAAATTGTGGAATGTCAACCGTGGACGCTTCAAATTCTGCTGCACAACGAATAATCATAACGTTTTTAATTGGAGAAAGGGTAAAAACCCTCTGAAATTTTGGTGAGACTGTCTGCACAGTTCCAGGAAACATGTTTATTAAAGTGCAAAATTTTCACAAACCACGAAAAGGGAAGGAGTATCTAACGTCTTCTCTTTCGTGGCCGCCTTTTCGAAGCTGTGTAATTGGGGTTGCGACAACAACCAAAACCCTTCTGTGAAAAGGGAATCAGGAAGTTAATGGAAGGATGGCGAAAGAAGTCGATGTATGAGAATTAAATTAGGAACGTGTTTATTTTGTTTTCCCTAATAGCATAAAAATTCCGGTTATATGTCGAACATCCCTCGTATTTTTCAGAGGATTAATGAAGTATTGATAGTTATAAAGTTATTATATAATTAATGTATATGATGAAATTAGCGACAAATGTTAAGAAAGTGTAAAATGAATGCAATTTTTGTCTTTGACTATCATAAAATCGCTACATGAGTGCCATGCTCCCATAATAACACTACAATAAATTGATACTTTCAAAGACGTGACTATCTAGAAAATCCTACATTTGAATTTTCAAATGTAGCAACTACTCGGGGCTAATTTTTAACCCCGGTCTAGAAAATTATCGAAGACTGCAGTAACTGCTTTTTAAAAAAAATTTTTTTTTAATTTAAAGCTTTCATTCCCCAGTTGAATATTTATTCTTGACAACTATGAGACTTGATTTCACGAAAAGCGAGATTTTTCTCAAATTGGTTCGCATTTCATCCTTACCCCCCCCCCCCCCCCAGTTTTAGTTTTTTGTGTTCTCTGAGTAATAAAGAAGAGAGGGAAAAACTGGATAGAAGTTTATCCAGTTTTGGGTTCGAGCGATTGTATAGAGTCAAAGAAGTTTCAGATCAAAGAACACTCTGTCCGGAAACAATCCTTTGAACGACGGCACTGCCCTGTTCGAGGGACTTTGTTTTTTTAAGGAGGCTCTGTATTCTTTGACACAAGTTTCAAATATTTCGTATTTACCACCTTTCAAAGAAAATGTAGTATTTGTTCTCTCTTTATCGGAAAGCGCGATATTTAAAAACGTGTCCTGAACGGATGGTTTAAAATAAATATGCAGATTTTTCAACTTTGAAGGCAGGACTGGAGTTACGGAGCTCTCGCGTCACAGCCAATGGGGTTTGTACAAGTAAATTCATAAAGTATTTAAGATGTACGTGTTTTTTCAGCGTGGGGTTTTGTTTAAGCAGTAACTATTCTGCGAGTGAGTTGGGGCTTTCAGCCATTGTGTTAGTAGCTGCTTTAGCAGCAAGTTTTTGATTTAGATGTGTTTGCGACGAATTCTCGAGCCATTAGGCTTGTATCCCTTCTTTCTTCCTGTACCTATCTCAACCTTTACGATTCAGTTTAAGTAGGTTTTTTCAAAATTAAAGTAAGTGAATTTTCGCCCGTTCATGACACGCTTATCTGTATGCTTTTTTTGTGTAATGGTTAAGTTTTGTAAATATTTTTATTCCAAGCTATTGTATCAAATCGATCCCATTTTTTACTATGTTTTTATGTAAAATAAGAAAAATAAAGGCATTTTAGTTAGCCTCATCAAGTCTACTTTCTTGTGAAAGGTTTTTTATTTCAGATAATTAGGTAGGGGACAAATTATGCTGTTTAATCCACCCAACAGAAAAGATTTCGATTTAGCCAAATTATGGCAATATTTCCCCTGATATTCATTCGACTGATTTTTTATAGTTCAACTTAATATTATTAATGTTTATTTTTGTGTACGATTAACTGTAATTCGGGTGAATGTGTATGTACAAATGGAAATCTCAAATTTTTAGAACAATATGACTCAATTTTGTATCAATTTTTTCCCCTCCTCACATTAACTTGCTATCACGATGTGCAAGTATAAGACCTAAGAACAAGAACACGAACAGAAAGAACAGCAAGAACACAAGATGTGCATGATGTGCAAGATGTGCATGGGTTCGGGATACACTCCAAGAAATCTATTGACACAGAGGCAGCTATTTTAAAGCTTTTTAATTTGTGTTTCGGTAATTTAAAAAAAAAGAATTTTTGATCAATTTTTATATCAGAACAAATTATTCCGAGTGTAAAAAAAAAAATAAATTTTGAATTTTTATATTAGAAATTATAACCATTTAAACATACCAAATATTGTATAAAGCTCACATGATTTTAGCACTATAATAAACGAATGAATTTTACAGACTATTTTCTCTTTTCACCTGTTGTAATACACTATTGATTATTAGATTTAAATGCCCTATAAATATTTTTGCTTGGATATAATGTTAAATTAAGACGGTCCATGACACATTTAAAAAAAAATATTTATTGAGTTGAAATTTTGAATTTTTTTGTGATGGTTAACCATATAATGTGTAAACAAAAACACATCCTAAAGCTTCTCATAAAGTTAAAATAAATTTTTTAGTTAAAATTTTTTTTAAAAAGTGGGGTAACTTAAAATCATTATAACTCGAAATATTATTAGTCGAATTTCAAAATTTTTTCATTTAATTAAACAGAAATATATAATTTTAATTTTAATTCAACATTTTAAAAAATATTAATTTTAAAAAAAATTTAAATATTTAGAGAAAATATTTTTTTTCAAATTTGCAGAATCAAAACTAAAGTAATATTAAGAAAAAGACAGGTTCGAAGTTTGAACCATTTATCTTTAACGGTTCATGACTTATAACAATTTAAAGACGAGAAATGGTGAAAAAAAACCCATCATGAAGAGAAACACATTTAAAGGTTTAAACACAGATTAGCTGCTATTAGAATTAGATTAGCTGTTATTAGATGGACCACCTTCACTCGTCTGCTCCTCTAGTAACTGATAATACATTTGTTAAAATCTGTGCATTTTATTTACAGGCAACATAAACAGAAAAATATAAAGAAAGAATATTTTTCAAAACCCACATTTTGTTTCTTTGATAAGAATTTTTCTTTGTAAAATAACCAACAATATTTTAAATACTGCCTATATACTCGTATACCTACATGTTGCTTTCTTGTAAGTCCCTTTTAAGTAAAATCTGGGAGTAATTTTTTTTGTATCATTTTTGTATGCTTATTTATGATACTAAATTTATATTAAGAACTAACTGAAATCCCGAACTTCGCTACGGAGTACATTCAAATAAAATACAAGGTCAATGTATGCAATTAAAGCTCCCTCAAATATATATATATATATATATATATATATATATATATATATATATATATATATATTTATGATCAATACGACGATCAATGTATACAATTGATGTAAGAAAAACAAAAAAATATATTTATAAAAAAATCGTAAGGGATATTTTTCTAGACAAAATAATGTAGAAGAAAATATTCAAATTAAATGTAATAGGACATACTAAAGAATATAGTACAGTTAATGTAGTACAGTTTTAGGAACATAATATCTTTTATTGTAGTTTAATATTTTTTTGGATAATGTCTAATCGTCTGCCGAATTAGCAAGAAAAAAAATCTTTTGTCTATTTAATTGTTATGCACGTGACGATAAATTTATTTAAAGTACCAGAAAAGAAAATCACGTGATCCGCGTTTAATAAATTAAATTATAAAAATTAATCTTTAAAAATTCACCAAAAATCAGAAAATGGAGGTAAAGGTTCAAAAAAGATTTCATTTTAAAGGAATTTTTATGATCTTTCTTGCGATATAAATTTTATAACCCCCAAATTATTATTTTAAATGCAAACTTAAAAACAGTTACAAAAACAGCTTAAAAACTTAATTTCAAAAAATCTAAGAAGAATTTTTCAAAAATCTTTCTTAGTGCACCCCTACACTATAAGAAGAATCGCCATGCAAAATGTCAGTTCTTTAGGTCCAGCGGTTTGGTCTGTGCGTTGTATGTCAGTGAGTCAGTCAGATACGGCACTGTTTTATATATATAGACTAGCTGAAAACCCGCACTTCGCTACGGAGTACATTCAAATTAAATACAATGGCAAATGTATGCAATTAATGCCAAATATATATATATATATATATATATATATATATATATATATATATATATATATATATATATATATATATACATATATATATATATATATATATATATATATATATATACATATATATATATATATATATATATATATATATATATATATACATAAATATATATATATATATATATATATATATATATATATATATATATATATATATATATATATATATTTATAATAAATACGACGATCAATATATACAATTGATGTAGAAAAAAAATATATATATTTATAAAAAAATCGTAAGGAATATTTTTATAGACAAAATAATGTCCAATGGTCTGCCGCATTAGCAAGAAAAAAAATATTTTTTTGTCTATTTAGTTGTTATGCACGTGACGATAAATTTATTTAAAGTACCAGAAAAAGAAATCACGTGATCAGCATTTAATAAATTATATTCTAAAAATTAATCTTTAAAAATTCTCCAAAAATCAGAAAATAGAGGTAAAGGTTCAAAAAAGGTTTCATTTTAAAGGAATTTTTATGATCTTTCTTGCGATATAAATTTTATAACCCTCAAATTATTATTTTAAATGCAAACTTAAAAAAAGTTACTAAAACAGCTTAAAAATTTAATTTTAAAAAATCTAAGAAATTTTTTCAAAAATTTCTCTTAGTTCACCCCTACACTATAAGAAGAATCGCCATGCAAAATTTCAGCCCTTTAGGTCCAGCGGTTTGGTCTGTGCGTTGTATGTCAGTCAGTGAGTGAGTCAGTTACGGAACTGTTTTATATATATAGATAATCTATGCTGATATACAAATTACACAAATTTCCTACTAATACTTTACGACGTCTAATTTATCCAACCAGAACAACTTTTTATCGTCAAACATGAATCGGAGCTATTCATTACATGTCAAGAATTATTTTTCAAATTCGTCATTCCTCCAAATATCTACTCACGCCTATATATATATATATATATATATATATATATATATATACAGTGGAACCTCGCATAACGAGCATAATTCGTTCTAGAGTCTTACTCGTAATGCGAAACACTCGTTAAGCGAAACAATTTTTCCCATATAAATTAGTGTAAAATACGATATTGCGTTCCATGCCAAAAAAAAATCAAAAATTTTAGACGTAACGTTTATTATTTAAAGAAAATTACTTATAAATAAATTCTTAATGAGCAAAATCATCCATATGTAGTTTATTATTTACGAATTTATGACACATATCTAATTTTTTTACTAGAAAGCGATCTAGCGACATTTGTTTTTCTCGGCGCTTCAAAATTTGCCGAAAATGTGTCACTGTATTGTCATTGAATAAATTTATAGCGCGCATAGCCACCGTCTTATCAGGGTGATTGCTTTGTAACTTGCCAAGCAACAGTTTCCCATGCTTTCATCATTTCTTTTATTGCGCCAGATGATTGTTTCTTTGCTGTTTCTTCGTCCTTCTCCACTGACAAACTCTCCTCTGTACAACTGCTTGTTGTGAAAGACACTGCAATTCTATTAGCTGTTCGGTGGACAGCTCTTGGTTGTGCTCTTCCACAAGCTCCTCAATATCATTGTTATCCTCCAGTCCCATCATATTTGCTTTTCGAACCATCCATGACTACCCTTAAATAATTATTTTTCGGCCGTTGATGATCCTGGTGACGTGAAGATCCGAGTGACGTGAAGAGGGGACTTCCACGTCACTCGTTACGCGAAATGTTGCTCGTTAAGCAAGCCATTTTTTTACGATTTATTTTGCTCGTTATGCGAAATACTCGTTATGCGAGGTGCTCGTTAAGTGAGGTTCCACTGTATATATATATACAGTGTTTCTGTATATATACTGTACATATATATATATATATACTGTATATATATTATATATATATATATATATATATATATATATATATATATATATATATATATATATATATATATATATATATATATATATATATATGTATGTATGTATACAGTGGAATCTCGATCTATCGTTTTTCAAGGGACCGATTGAAATGAACGATAAATGCGGGAAAACGATAGATGCAGAAACATAACAAAGCAACATGATAGTTGGGACTGGATAAAATGAACGACACATACGGAAAAACGATGGATCGAGATTCCACTGTGTATATATATATATATATATCCGACATCTCTTTTTTGTTTCTTAAAATAGCCCTACAAGTACAGGGTTAGCACAAATGAATGCCCGGATTTTAAATATTTATATTTTCGAAACTATTACACATATTACAATAGGTGATACACGAAATTAAAGAAAAACATACCAAGTTATTTTTTCCGTTACAAATGTTCTATGTGTGACCCTTTCGTTACAGGACAAACATCTAATCTGTCCACAGATTTTGTAGTGTCACACTGTCAGTGGTTCTTAATGCTGCACAAATGCGATCTTTAAGTTCTTGCAGTGTGTTTCCGGCATCGGCGGTGCGAAAACAGTGATGTAACCCCATAAAAAGAAATCCCATGGCGTAAGGTCGGGGGATCTTGGAGGCCATGTGATTAAGGGTAAATCAGTGTCACCCGCACTCTCCATCCATCGGTGTGGAAGGATGAAAGAAACTTTGTATATTTTTCTTTAATTTCGTGTATCACTTATTGTAATATGTGCAATAGTTTCGAAAACATAAATTTTTAAAATCCGTGCTAACCCTGTATAATTGGCACCGGTCAGTGAATTTCTAAAGTATGCTAACAATACTTTTTCAAACTAAGCAAGCCCCCCTACATTATTTGCTTACGTTGCATAGAATAAATAAAAATTAAATTATGTGGTAGACATCTCTTAACAGAGCGTATCTGATATTTAAAAAAATAAATAAATATGCAAGCACTTCTAAATAACGTGCTTATTTATGAACATTTAATTTTCAATAGAAAGGATTCATTATTGAAATTTTTTTCCTGTTAATTATTGGCTTTCTCGTTTAAATATTGTGTTTTAAAATCTTTTTACGCGTTATAAACGCGTCAATTACTGAATCGTGATATCTTTCAGTTTAATCCCTCCCGTAAAAATCGGGTCACCTCTATGTATCTAGCAGATGCGACAGTTCATCTTACTTTTTATCATGTTTTTATTAACTCTCTTTCTTGTTTGTTTGTTTGTTTGTGTGTGTGTGTGTTTGTCCAGCACAAATCTTGCAATCGATTTTTAACTAACTTCCCGACTAGCGAGACATTTGAAACTTTTAGAGTGGCTCAGAACACGATGACAATGCATTTTTTAATATTTTTAGCCATCTTTAAGCAGATTTGAATTTATTTTCAGTTCATTTTGTTTTGTAGACTAGTGCAGCCATCTATCGGCCGGGACGGGAACGAAAAGTTAAACGCAAGTTAACTTCCAATTCCCGAGCTAAACGACTGATTACGCATTTGATACCTCTTTATTACGCATTTGATCATTTTCTTTCAAGTTGTTGGGATAATTCATCAAAAAAAATTTTTTTAAGTATTTATTAATACATAGAATTGTCAAGTTTATAGGATTCAACAGAAAATTTAAAAACGTGGTATATAAAAAATTCTTTTTATCTTGTAATTACTCAACACTCTAGTATCTAATATTTTGACACTTACGTTTTGATATATAATAATCAAGCGCATTAATAACACGATTTGGCGCTTGTAAAAGGTTATTTGAATGTTATTATTTAAAAAGCAAAGGAATGCTTTGTTCTGTTGATCTCGACGATTGAACAATGGAATCGATCATTAACTTCCAAGAACACCGGGGAAGGCACTCGGTCCCCATCGCCACTGTAAACGAACACCCGTAAGAACTTTTTCGCTCGAAATGACATCAAACGATTGAGACAGAGAAATGCCTATCATTTAATTCGTCCCATTTCGACTGAGAGAGCTACTTTTCAGATTATACCCTCGGAAACTATTCCTTACAGTACTAAATTCAAGAAACTTTTCAGTTAACTTCGGCACCCCCATCCGAAGGGGGGGGGGGGACTCTATGATAGCCGTCGGTTTTTGAAGACGCATCGCTGCCATCTGTCAACGCATTCCTTCCCCCACCCCCTCCGGTTCTAAATCTCAGACGCAGCATCCCGAATGTAAATTGACGTAATCGAGGGGACCACCCTTTCTGTGTCCGCCGCCTGATTGGTTCCCGCCTTTGACTTGTTCCGTGACGTCACTCGGCTGATGAATTGCGTGATCCCCCTCTCCCCCCCTCCCCTCTCCGAGCCGGCATCTCTGGATGCGGAAGATTAGGGAAGTTTTCTTTTGGACGATTTTTCTTCGAGAGAGGAGAGATTCTCTTTTCTTCATTCTCTCTTTCGCCGCAGAGGTTATAACCGGAGGTACATGTGGCGAGGAAAAGTTTGAGACGGTTTTTATGGCGCCAAACGAGTCGCCAAAGTTCATCTTTATACCAAAACATTGAACTGACAAAGCCAAGGTATTTACAAAGACGAGCAGATTCTTCAGTTAATGCGTTATTAGGATTTTACGTGGATGAATTTTAACACACGTATAGTTGAAAAAAAAATTATTCATCGACAGCCTCATTTATATCGTGTTATAAACATACTCCAGGGTTTTAAAATTGAAAAATAAACGCAAAATAAACTTTTGAGGGCTGCATCGCTACTCTCAAACGAAATGAAAATAAACCTAACATCTTTACAATAGATTAATTTGTGAAAAATGAAAAATATGTGTATTTTTAATAAATTCGATGCAATCCAAAGTTTCTCGATATTTCGATATTTTTGCTGTAATATATCGATAAGCGGGCACATTATTTTTCTTGTCGGTGACACCAATCGCCTAATACCACTTGACAAAAAATTTCCTTTACAGTCTATACTTATATATAAAGAGAGAGCGATTTTGTACATGGAGGGTAATCTCCAGAACCACTGCACCTGTTTGAAAAATTCTTTCACTGTTTGAAAGGTACATTATTCCAGATGGACATAGGCTATATATTATGTATATCTGATCAGTAAAAATAAAGTTAGGGGCTTAATCCTAACAATCTCCATTGTTACCGCTACTGTCCTCTACCGCTTTTTGTGCCGAAGTCTTCAACGATCCTTAGCGTGGTGCTATCGAGGTGGGTTTCTGTTCTGACATTAGCGGTTGGAATCTAGCCGTTCTCCGGCAGTCCTTTTTCTTTTAAAAATTAACTTTAATTATTAACTAACGTAATATTAATTTAAGGTATTATTAAGGTTATTTTTAAGGTAAAAAAAGATTTACAATTTATTGGCTATCAACTGGAAATTTATTGGTATAATATTTTGTTCAGCCCGGACAAAGTCGGGACGGGCCGCTAGTTAGCCTATAAATCCATCAGCTTTGCTTTTCAATATATGCGAAGTAAAAACTTAATGGATTACTATTTTTAACTAATACACATTATTAGCCTTTTCAACTGCGCGTCGTTCGCAAGTGGAATTTTGGAAGCGTCACAAGCTATCTTTGCATACCTTCCCCTTATAGTTTTTACCTTTTACAAGTATACAAAAAAAAAAACGCTGCCTTGTTGAAGAATCGAAAAACAAGCAGATGTTATCAAATAAACACCTTGTCGATAATTTTAACGGTATCTTAAGACCGTCTGCACACGGGGCAACTCAAAAGAAACTGATAACTGACTCGAATCACAAACCAGTCCGTGATGAGTCGTAACCTATGTAATTGAATGGAGCCACGCACACGGCGCAACTGGTTACAAACTCGTCCGACGAGTTTGTAACCAGTTGCGCCGTGTGCGTGGCTCCATTCAATTACATAGGTTACGACTCATCACGGACTGGTTTGTGATTCGAGTCAGTTATCAGTTTCTTTTGAGTTGCTCCGTGTGCAGACGGCTTAGGAGTGAGTCTGGTGTTTTAAGACTGGTCTGTAACTCACAGCGTGACAAAAACACGCCCAGTGATGTGGGCGAAAATTTTGCATGGCATTGATTTCGCGAGTCCTCAGATATCCTTTGATGACCCCCAAGCGTGTTGTTGTCTCTCCCATACGTTTGAATTTCTTGATGTTTCGAAGTTTAAGATTCGAGAATGAAGAGAAGGGTCTGCAAGAGAAGAATATAAGGGAGTTGACTCGAGCCATAACAGATAAAATGTGTTGGGTTGCATAAAATTACGCCTTTAGCCAGCCATAATGAGAAACTGATCATAGAAAACGTTTTCGAGTTGACAAGCCGGTATTTCAAATACCACAGAAGCCTTGTAAACGCAAACCCTTTCATTATTTTTTTATTTATTTAGTTTTTCATGCGATTGGAGTAGTAGACTGCCATTCAGTTTTTTACAGGTCACTACGCGATATGAATACTTGACCTACTTGATTAATTCACATTCAAGTTTGTTTACTTTCAGAATTCATCGCAAAAGTAAACAGATTTTTAAAAGCTGTTAAATATACAGGTAAAAGCATCCATTTTTTTTGTTCTGAATGTTTTATAGAAAAATAGGCTGAACAAACGTGATTTGATGGAGAAGATATTAGTTTTTAGGTAAGAAAAAATTCTGATCCACATCTGAAATTGAAATTAAGCCTTACCGGCTGTTTGTTTACTGAGGTCTTCAAATGAAAGATGAGTACATCCCGGAAGTGTTATACAGAGACAACGGCTATTTATATATAATGTATATAAATATATGTATATATATATATATATATATATATATATATATATATATATATATATATATAAATATATATATATATATGTATATAAATATATGTATATAAATATATATATATGTATATAAATATATATATATATATATGTATATATATATATATATGTATATAAATATATATATATATATATATGTATATATATATATATATATATATATATATATATATATATATATATATATATATATATATATATATATATATATTCTTGGGATACATGCTATCCCACCCCGTAGGGAAAAGGTTAAACTAGTTAGAATAAGCACACTTTTGTTTTAAAAATCTGTTTTCACTCGGGTACGGTTTTGTTCACGGGTTTATTACACTGAAAAGGTATTTAACAATAAAAGTATAAAAGCAATTGCCAAAATTTGCGCCGACCGTCAAATAATCAGCCCGTGCTTAACGTAAATCTATTTCCTCGAATGGCTTTTCAAAATCAACTCCGGTGAAAGCGAATTAAAACGAGCAGTGATAAAAGCAAACGGATTTAATTATGGCGCTCACTTGGCGAGATGCAGGCGCGATACTTGTTAGAAATTGGATCACGGTAGACATCATCAAGGATCTTTCCTAAGTATCATTATAATTTAGTACCATTCATGCAACACACCCCCTCCCATGCTTCTATCACTGTCGCTTCCGGGAGAGAGGAGAAGGTACTGTCTCGAGGGCTATTCCTGGGATTTTGAGTCGTTTGATAAATGGAATAAATAATTTTAATTTTTCATAGGAAGAAGAGAAGCCTTTTCAGGCGTTTTGGCAGTTCAGGTGAATCGTAATGCTACCAGTAATAATTGTTATTAATGCTTTACAGTTATGAAATATCCCTTAGAATTGATTATTTGGGCAGAACACCTCAGACGCAAGATCAAATCTAAAAAATGAAACCGTTTTCTAATATTAAATTGCATTAAACGGCTGTACCTTTTTTTTTCACGGAAAATGAAATGGCCATAGATGCTGCCAAAACCGACAAGCATCTCTGAAATGTTACTTCCCAGCTGTCTTCGAAACGTTTGATCTCTCCAAATAGTCCCCGGATTCGTGAAACGTGGCGTGATGCTCAAACGTTGTTAGCGTTGAAATTCATACAAGCCTTTTCAATGTGCCGGCCAAAATCTTTTCATTCAGACAATTTTTTGCATTGTTATGCACCCACTTTAATAAGTGCGTTGTCATAAAATATGATTCTCGAGTAAAACTGCATTACATACTGTTAAAATGCCTAAACAAAGTATGTTTCCCAAACTTTTATATTTATCGTCGATTCATCATTTATAAAAATTAAAAGTGATTTGAAGATAAAGTTAATAACAGTTGCTTTGCTCTTTCCTGGGAAACAATTTCCCCACTAATATTTGCCTGAATCATACAGCTGCATCCCAAATTCAACTATTTCTCTCACATGCGTTTTAGAATTCCCAGTCTCTCTAACCCACATGACAGTTTACCGTAATTTAAATATTTTATATATGTGTGCGTGTGTAATATAATACTGAAATTAAAGTTTTTACGTTCTAGAAAAATTTATAAGTATGTCAGATAATGAAGGAATATTTCCCCCTACTGATGCTAATGCCATGAGTGCAGAATCGAATGGAATCCATGAAAATCACTGAGCAGATGAGCCCAATATAGTTAACTAGCATTATTGCCCGGCGTTGCCCGGGTAGATATATAGATGTTAAATACTGGGCTGCACCACCCGCTCTTCATGTTCATCTGGCCAGACAGAATGCGCTTAGCGCGTTTCTACTGAAATGATATACAAACAATAAGAAAGAAAGAAACTTTGAGCCTGCGGACCTTCGTCTGATTTTATTGAGAATTCTACATCACTTTCCGCATGAAAACGAATCATCTGCAGATTTCACAAAGCAGAGCCAGGAAAGTTGTGCTTGTCTGGGGAGCCAGGGCCAAAGGTCGTTCGCAACTCTCTTCCTCCCGCGCATTGGAATTTGACCCCCCCCCCGTCACCCTCAAACCAACCCCTCTGAACGCAGCTATTCTCCCAACGCATCCCCTCTGAACACAGCTGGTTAGGTGAAAGGGCTATCCACAGGGGGTACGCGCATCTTAGGGGCACAGAAAAACATTAAAAAATTAATTAAAAAAAACTAATTGAGCCCCAAATTTCGTTTTTCCCGATTTAAGTTTCTCGGGTCTTAAACATTAACTGTGCACAATTTGGACCCGGTGGGTGAAACTGTCTATGATTCTATAGCGGACAAACAAACAGACAAGCTCTTTTATATATATAGATGTAAGCACAAGCATAAATAACTTAGAGATAGTTTGAGCAGTTGCTATTATCCTTTCGCTCTGTCCTTTGTAAAAATGAAAATAACTTCAACTCCTTCATGTCTCATACAATAAGTTTAACAATTAAATAATCATGATATGCATAAATGAATAAAAGTATTATTCCGTTTAACTGAATTATTTGATGTGGAGTTAATGTTGCACAAGGCCCGACTACCAAGCCCATTTCCCGTTCTCCTATTTTCCGAATACCGCCTAAGTGTTGTCCAGTTAGTTTCATTATATAAATTTACTAGCTGAAAACCCGCGCTTCGCTACGGAGTACATTCAAATTAAATACAACTGTCAATGTATGTAATTAATGGCAAAAATAAATAAATAAATATATATATACATATATATTATATATATATTATATATATATATATATATATATATATATATATATATATATATATATATATATATATATATATATATATAAATACGACGATCAATATATACAACTGATGTAGAAAAAAATATATATATTTATAAAAAAATCGTAAGGGATATTTTTATAGACAAAATAACGCCCAATCGTCTGCCGCTTTAGCAAGAAAAAAAATATTTTTTTGTCTATTTAGTTGTTATGCACGTGAAGATAAATTTATTTAAAGTACCAGAAAAAGAAATCGCGTGATCGGCATTTAATAAATTAAATTCTAAAAATTAATCTTTAAAATTTCACCAAAAATCAGAAAATAGAGGTAAAGATTCGAAAAAGATTTCATTTTAATGGAATTTTTATGATCTTTCTCGTGATATAAATTTTATAATCCTCAAGTTATTCTTTTAAATACAAATTTTAAAAAAGTTACTAAAACAGCTTAAAAATTTAATTTATAAAAATCTAAGAAGAATTTTTCAAAAATCTCTCTTAGTGAACCCCTACACCGTAAGAAGAATCGCCATGCAAAATTTCAGCCCTTTAGGTCCAGCGGTTTGGTCTGTGCGTTGTATATCAGTCAGTGATTCAGTTACGGAACTGTTTTATATATATAGACTAGCTGAAAACCCGCACTTCGCTACGGAGTACATTCAAATTAAATACAACGGTCAATGTATGCAATTAATGCCAAAAAATATAAATATATATATATATATTTATTTATAATAAATACGACGATCAATGTATACAATTGATGTAAAAAAAAACATATTTATAAAAAAATCGTAAGGGATATGTTATTAGACAAAATAATGTCCAATCGTCTGCCGCATTAGCAAGAAAAAAATATTTTTTTTTGTCTATTTAGTTTTTATGCACGTGACGATAAATTTATTTAAAGTACCAGAAAAAGAAATCACATGATCAGCATTTAATAAATTAAATTCTAAAAAATTAATCTTTAAAAATTCACCAAAAATCAGAAAAGGGAGGTAAAGATTCGAAAAAGATCTCATTTTGAAGGAATTTTTATGATCTTTCTCGTGATATAAATTTTATAACCCTGAAATTATTATTTTAAATGCAAACTTTAAAAAAGTTACAAAAACAGCTTAAAAATTTAATTTTAAAAAATCTAAGAAGAATTTTTCAAAAATCTTTCTTAGTGCACCCCTACTCTATAAGAAGAATCGCCATGCAAAATTTCAGCCCTTTAGGTCCAGCGGTTTGGTCTGTGTGTTGTATGTCAGTCAGTCAGTGAATGAATGAATGAATGAATGAGTCAGTTACGGAACTGTTTTATATATATAGATATATACAGCCATACGTCTGCACTCGTCTGCTTCGGTACTCGACGCGAAGAAGATGCACTCGACATTTGCTCGGCACCGGCACTCATCAGACTTGCTAAAACCCTGATGAGGCAATCCCGTCTCTCTGGACGAAACGGAGACCGACGTGTTCGTCTCAAGCGCAGAGGAGAAATTCACAT